>JABSTQ010003063.1:0-28502 GCA_013358835.2 Ixodes persulcatus
GTCCTCCCGATGATGCCGTACAATGGTTCTGTCACACGCACCCAACCGATGAGGATTGCTGCAAGTCATCCACCCTCCACTTTAGTCACCTTGAGCCTGAAGAACTGCTGTATGAGGACCGTCCAGCCCCTGAACACACAAAGAGAAACACGGGAAATTACACTCGGTGACGAGCGAAGTCTCTGGGCAGAAAGCCCTCCATGCCAGATGAGCACTGTCGGGTTACGGCAACGGCGTAGTACACAGGTGTGCTTCTCCGATGCCTCCACCGCTGCGGTGGGTGGTCGTAGCTAGTGGTAGCAGATTTTGTCACGTCTGTTGCTCGTACCAAAACACCAGAGCAACGTAGTATTATTGTTGCCGAAGTTTATAAGCCTACGTTCCCGGTCTACACACACTACACAAAGCCAGCCGCCAGGAAAGCTAGCTAACCCCGTTTCTGCTTCAGCGACAAGCCGCCAGGGCGGTGACACCGCTGCTGAAACTTCTGCCTCGGCTCTTCGAAGAGCCAGGGCCCCTAGTGCGCATGTGCGACACTTGCTAGGCTGCTCTGCCTGTACCAAGTGACACGTGCCCGCATGTTCCCTCTCATAATCCTTCTGACTGTACGTGCCCCGTATTGTATATGCTCATACAGTGCACACAGCGAAAGTTCATTTTGAAAGTGCTCCACAATCGGCCTAGAATGCTGCGAACACATAGCACATGGCCACTATAGGTGACGACACTTGGAATACCTGCCATCCGTCGTCGTGGCGCAAAGTCGCTTTCTCAGTCGTCCTCACGAGGGGCAAGGAAAGGCAGGCACTGCATAAAAAAACAATACATATTATAACACTGGCTATGGCAAACTAGTTCCAAAGATGATACAGTAATGTCTCCTTAACATGGACACCTCTGTTCTATAGAAATGTTTTTTTTTTCAATGTAAGCTGTCCAATTAAATTTAAAACATACAGATAGGATAACAGGCATAGGCAGACAAACACAGTTTATTCAGCTAAAAATAATGAGATGCGAGTTTGCTCCAACGCTTTAGAGCCGTTTAGCATGTAGCAATACTGTCGTTTACAAGAACAGATACCCAGGCTGTAAAGTGATGATCGGTTAAATAGCAAAAGAGGTTGCACTGTACGCACAAGTCGGACGTAATTGACACTTAGCTGCCGGCAGTTAGGATCCTATAATCTTAATAAGATTGCAGAAGGGAATGACATATGGTGCCTACGGCTGGAATATTGTCGTGCTTCTTGGTAGAAAAAGCACAAGATAAACACAGGATGGAGGAACCGAAACAGACAGGAAAGCACCACAAAGTATTAAACTTATCGAACATTAAATTTTCTTGAATTACACCTCACGCATGCTTGCTATGTGATGAAGCTCAAAGCTTAGTTCAATGTCAATCACTATTAAATGTCTTTAGATGGGCACTTCCTGCACGATCATGGCCTTGTAGTGGCCCTAAGCCACGTCCAAACGCGGTCCGAGCGGGGCAAACCGGATTTCCCTTCTCTCCCGCATCGGAAAGTTTCCCTTCTTCTGCAGCTCGGGAAGAGAAAGGACGACGGGAAAAGGGAGTGAACTCGGGAGAGCGGAGAACTGCTAAAAATAAAGTTAGTTGAGTTTGGTACGGAAGCCCGTCTGGTCTCCCTTCTCTCGACCTCGCGTGCAACCCAACATTGGTGACCCGGACGTGATCAGCAGAGCCATGACATCAGAACAGGATCAAAACGCCCTTTCTGTCTCCACCGTCAGCATCTTGCCGCCATTCTGGACCGCCGATACCGAACTGTGGTTCGTACAAGTAGAATCGCAGTTCGCCGCACGACGCATCACGTCAGATCTTCACAAGGTACCACCACGTGGTGAGCAGCCTGCCGCCCGCAACAGCTTGTGAGATTCGGGATTTGCTGCTCGCTCCGCCCGCCGAGGAGGCTTACAAAACGCTGAAGGAGACCCTTATTCGACGAGTTACCCCTTCAGAGCTCCAGTGTCTGCAGCGACTTCTCCATGAAGCGGACCTTGGGGACCGGACGCCGAGCCAGCTGCTGCGTCACATGCAGCAACTGCTCGGCACGACGACGGCGGGTCTCGACAGCATCCTGCTGCGAGAACTCTTCTTCCAGCGGCTCCCCACAGGCGTGCGCATGGTGCTCACCCCCGTCGGAGAAACAAACCTCTGCAAGCTGGCCGAGCTCGCCGATAGACTAATGGCGGTTCCCCCTTCCGCTGTCTCAGCCGTGCAAGCGGAACCGGCTACTCCTGATCAACTGCAAGAGATCCGAGCGGAAATCTCGCACCTCACCGACATGATAGCGGCCCTGCGGGTGTCTGATTCCCGCCCGTCATCCCAGGGTAACATGCCGCGTCTGCAACAGAGGTTCTGCTGGTACCACCGGAAGTACGGCAACACCGCACGCTACTGTGTCCCGCCCTGCGAGCACTCGTCGGGAAACGGCCGGGGACGGCACTGAGGGTGACCAGTGCCTCCGCCCTGTCGGGAAGTCGCCCCTCGGTCTTCTTTCTCACCGACCGCGGCAAGAGCGTCCGTTTCCTCGTCGACACGGGCGCAGAAGTGAGCGTGATCCCGGCGTGTGCTGTTGATCGGAAGCATCCAGGCTCATCCCCCTGCAAGCTGTGAAGAACACAACAATCGCCACGTATGGGAATCATTAGCCGTCGACATAGGCCTCAACAGGACGTTCCGCTGGATCTTCATCGTGGCGGAAGTAAAGTTTGCGATCCTGGGAGCTGACTTTCTCCGTCACTTCGGCCTTGTGGTGGACATGCGGAACAGACGACTCGAGGATCCAGTCTCACAAGTGGCCGTGCAAGGCTAAGCCTTCCAGACACCCTCCCCTCAGCCCTACGCTGCTCGGACCGTCGGGCTCTGCACGCTTCGCAGCCATTTTGCACGAGTTTCCGAAACTGACGCGCCAGCCGCAAGCGGACTCAGTGGGAAAATACGACGTCTGCCACCACATCGTCACCACAGGCCTACCCGTTCATGCACGGCCCCGCCGTTTATCGCCGGAGAAGCTGCGAGTGGCTCGACAGGAGTTCAACCACATGCTCGAGCTCGGTATTATTCGCCCATCACCTAGTCCCTGGGCGTCTCCACTCCTCATGGTGCTGAAGTCCACACCGGGGGACTGGCGGCTGTGCGGAGATTGCCGAGCACTTAACCGAGCAACGGTCCCCGACCGCTACCCCGTGTCGCACATCCACGACATTACCACAAACCTGCAAGGCGCTACAATCTTATCGAAAGTGGATCTGGTCCGGGCATATCACCAAATCCCAGTAGCCCCGGAGGATGTTCCCAAGACCGGCCATATCGACACAGTTCGGCCTCTTCGAGTTCCTTCGTATGCCGTTCGGCCTCCGCAACTCAGGTCAGACGTTCCAGCGCTTCATCAACGGCGTCCTGCACGGCCTCGAGTTCTGCCACGCCTACCTCGATGACCTGCTCATCACAAGTCGCTCGCCAGAGCAGCACGAGGAGCACCTGCGGACCGTTTTCCAGCGCCTGACGGAGCATGGGATTATAGTGAACACGGCAAAGTGCGAGCTCGGTGTGTGCGAGCTGTCATTTCTCGGCCACCCCATCTCGAGCTCAGGGATTCGACCACCGCCGGAGAGGGTACAAGCCGTCAGAGAGTTTCCCCAGCCAAACACGAAGCGTCAGCTCTGCGAGTTTCTTTGGCTGGTGAACTTTTATCGGTGCTTCGTTCCCCAGTGCGCGGCCATCCTGCACCCCCTTCACACTGACGACGCGGCAACAGCTTTTCAACGGATCAAGGAGAGTCTCGCTGATGCCACACTCCTCGCATACCCCCAGCCGGGCATCCCGCAGTGCGTCATGGTCGACGCCTCGGACAGAGCTGAGGGTGCCGCACTGCTGCAGCTGAACAACGGAATGTGGCGACCAACTGCTTTCTTCTCCAGAACACTGACGCACACTGAACGTTGCTTACAGCACGTTCAGGCGCGAACTGCTGGCCGTCTACGCAGCAATCAAGCACTACCGTTATTTCCTTGAAGGAGTGGAATTTTTTGGTATGACGGACCATAAACCGCTCACCTACGCACTGCGATCCCTGACATCAGACGGCGGCGCTCACACGGCGCGCGAGTTGTGCCAGATGTCCTACATTTCCGAATACACTACGGACATTCGCCACATCAAGGGAGTCGAGAACGCGGTAGCGAACGCACTTTCACGCAGCCCACTCAGCGCTCTTGGCTTCGCCCCGCTGTCGCGAATTGATATCGGAGGGCTGGCAGCGGCGCAGTGACACCGAACTGAGTCACCTGCAAACAACACCGACAGCGCTGAAGTTGGAGTGGCTGCCCCACGCAGGAGCGGAAGAGACAGTGTGCTGCAACGTATCTACAGGCAGCGCTCGTCCATTCGTGCCCTCCCGTCTTCGTCGCGAGGTGTTCACGTCAATGCACACGCTGTCGCACCCAGGATTCCGAGCGACCCAGAAGCTGGTTACTGAGCGCTTCATTTGGCCTGGCATCAACCGCGACGTCCGGCAGTGGACACGCGAGTGTGTGTCGTGTCAGCGAGCCAAGGTCCAGCGTCCTATTGTGACACCCCTGGCATCCTTTCCGACCCCGGACGCCCGCTTCGACCACATTCACGTCGACATTGTCGGACCTCTGCCACCTTGTGAAAGCCACTCATATCTTGTGAACATGGTCGACCGCTTCACGCGTTGGGCGGAAGCCGTCCCTATTCCGGACACGACCACGGAAACAGTCGCCCGCAACATCCTGCAGCATTGGCTGTTTCGGTTCGGGGTGCCTTCCACCATTACAGCGAACCGAGGCAGTGAATTTGAGTCGGCGCTGTTCGCGAATTTTGCGCATCTGGTTGGTACCACCCGTATCAGGACGACGGCCTACAATCCGATGAGCAATGGCATGGTAGAGAGGTTCCATCGCCAGCTCAAGGCGGCTCTGATGACCAACGAGGGACGCTCATGTGTCGAGGCGCTACCACTTGTTCTCCTGAGCATCCGGACCACGCTGAAAACAGACATCGGCTGCAGTGCAGCTGAGCTGGTCTACGGTACAACACTCCACCTACCCGGCCAGTTCTTCGTGCCAAGCCAACCGCAAGCCCAAATCGCCACCGGTGACTACGCGTCGCAGCTGCGCAATATCATGAAGGAGCTCCGTGCTACCCCTCCCCGTCAGCCGGCGGCACGACCCATACATGTGAGCACGGACCTTGTGTCTTGAACGCATGTGTTTGTACGACACGACGCTGTGCGGCGCACTCTTCAGCCCCCGTACGATGGGCCATTTATGATGCTGCGCCGCGGAAACAAGATGATGACCCGACAGGCGTGGCCACCAAGATGTTGTGTCGATCGACCGTGTGAAACCGGCCCATATCGAACGCTCGGCGACCACGGCACCCACCCCCGCCATGGCCGCACCTCCCACAAGGCTCCCGGCTATGCCGAACATTCAACCCGCAGTTTTCACCTCCCCCCCCCCCCCCCCAACACACGCAGCGGATGGCGCAGCAGTGCCCCTGTTCGCCTGGACCTTTAATTTTTGACTTGTGGACTGCAACACGTTCGCGCACTCTCTAGGGGGGAGTGATGTAGTGGCCCCAAGCCACGTCCGAACGCGGCCCGAACGGGGCGAACCAGATTTCCCTTCTCTCCCGCATCGGAGAGTTCCCCTTCCCCTGCAGCTCGGGAAGAGAAAGGACGACGGGGAAAGGGGGTGAGCTCGGGAGAGCGGAGAACTGCTAAAAATAAGGTTAGTTGAGTTTGGTACGCATGCCCGTCTGGTCACCATTCTCTCTACCTCGCGTGCAACCCAACAGTCTTTACTGCAAAGCACTGTTCACACATTTGCGAGTCCTGCAGTGCCTTGTGGAATGGTGGGCGATACTGCCGTTCCGCATGGCACTGCAAGACAAATCAGGCTCAACTTTCGAATGTAAACGTGCTTGTACTGCAACAAAATTATCGTACGCCGAGGGGGGAGGGGGGGGGGAAAGGAAGTTGCGTGCCTGCATGTGCTCATTGCCAGTGTTTTCTCCTCTGCTATGTACCCTGCATGCGTGCTGTGATTTGCAAGCCAGAGCAAGAAATGTGTTTCCATGATTTGTTTGTGTGTTCAGCTGTGTGAGGTTGCGATTAAAACAACCAAGAAGTATAGACCGCCGTTCTTTTCATCAAGCTAAAGCTTCGCTCAGCCGAACCGGGGACGATGACTGCCGTTGTTTACGCGATTTTCGACAGCTTTGTGGAGTGGCTGTGTGTTTAAAATTGCAATCCCAAGTGCAAAAAGAAGTTACCGCAGACTATACTGTTAAAAGTTGCGGTTTAGAAATTTCAACTGGTAGGCTCTGGCTACGACCACGTTAATATTCATTCAACATTGCTTGCATTTCTACTTATTTTGTGATCGCTTCATTTGCCAAACACGTTAGTGGCCGGTCACCTTACCAATGAAACTAATCTGCTGGTGTCTCCGGACCTCAGGGCTACATGCAATGCACAACACAGTTTGTAGCCCGTTTTGACTGAAAGCTTCACACTGGGGAACCGTTGTTGTTGTCACAAATGCAGTGAAGGAATGCGACAGGATTGAGGGACAACAGGGGGGATTCTCCAAGTTGACTGACTGACTGCATGAGCATATGTTTATATCGCCACCGTGTTTCCTCCACGCAGGCGACGTAGAAAACGATATGGAGACTCCTCGCGCTTGCCTAGTTTCTCTACAACGTCGAAATACGGGACACCCGGCAGCGAAGTGTCGATAGTGCCGGTGAAAGCGGCGGGACAACGACCAGCGCAGGATTGCGGCTGCGTCACTTTAATGCGTCGGTGTCTTTGGTTTCCGCTCTCTGCAGCTTCCACCGGGACGATAGCCGTGCCTAATTGTGCTAGCTTTGCGCACCACAGTTCGTCGGGTGCTCAGCGCCCGAGAGAAAGCTCGCGCAAAAGAACCGGCGAGCAGTCGAGTCGTTTCCTATCGACGGGATGGCTAAAAATGACGGCTGTGTGAATCGGGCCTAGCGCTATTGCGTGATACACGATAAAGACCCCAGCCGGCTTGCTCAAAGCAAATCTAACGTTCTTACGGCACGTAACAAAAATTTGAAACGGATTACATTCTATACAAACTTGATAAAAAATCAAACACTCACCTTCGACTCCTAGGACCGCCGTACCGCTTCCAGGCAAAAGCAACATGGCGCTCGCCGTTTTGGGGTGTTGGGCTGGGGTGTTTTCAGTGTTGTTTACACGCCTGGTCGTGTAAACCGAAACCGAAACACCAATTTTTACTACCCCAAGTAATTTTATGACGATTTATCACGCGCAGAGCGTGTAAGAATATGCTAATGAGTGAAAATGGGGTGTAAACAGGGTGTAATATTACATTTTCTCTAACAGTGTAGTTGCAATCGGGAATCTACCCAAAAATGTTTAATATTTGTCGGCAGTACGGTGCCATGTCGATGAATGAGGCAGGTCACACGGCAAAGGCAAGTCATTATGCAGTTCGTACGGATACTCATGAGGGTAAGTAGAAAATTCTGATTGGTTTATTTTCTAAATTATGATGATAGTTGCGTCACGTTTACTCATCGCTAACGTGTCACCGGCTCTGTTTAGTTGCAGCGGTTCAATTCAAGTCCTTTGCAGACCAACAAGGCCTTAAAAACAAATTAAGCTGTATGCCGTTCGTGTTGTTTTGTTTATATGACACCCATCTGAGCGAAAGTTGTAATGGTGCGTTAATTTATCTGCAGTTGATCTGATTCACCTCTTGCCTGTCACTAAACCAACGCCAAAAAAAAAGTGTTTTTTTAAAGCCGAATATACCGGTTTGGATACAAGACTGGCCTATGTCATGAAAGACCTGACATTTATGTGCCCCAATTGTGAGAGTAGAAAAGAACGCTCTCTTTTATGTACAGTGCGTACCATCAAAATGCATTGTTTTTTTTAAAGAAACTGAACTTCCTACGTGCTCTCTCGATGCAAGTAGTTGCCACAAAACCACGCAACCCAAGAGGTGGTTCCTCACTGATGCTCAAGACCTGACCGACACGGATCGACAGTTCCTTTCTCTTCGCTTAGAGCCCCAGAGCAGAGGGAAAGGAGCCGTGGATCCGAATCCGCAATCACTTTGACCCGCAAGTCAATGTCAAGAATGCACATGCACAAAACCTCTGCGAAAATCACACTCCCGACCAGCAACTGCCTCGCCTTAGCTCTCGTGTAAAGCGGCGTGCTGTGCGGTGAAGAGGCGCTAAGGAACAATGCAAGGTTGCGCCGCATACTGGAAGCGCACTTAAGTATACTAAAAGTCTACTTTCAGTGCGTTCACTGGGTGTACTAAAAGTATAATAGCAGGTATATATATACAAATATATATATATATATATATATATATATATATATATATTACATTTTTTACATTAAAACGCGATAGATAGGCCGATGCAGTTTTCACAGAATGTTTGTGGGACTCGGCGTACATTAGATGAGTAAATAAATAAATAAATAAATAAACGTCACAGTACGTTGTTGTATTAACGTTTTTATTTGACAGTGTAATTGGCAATGTTGAATTTTCAATCTTAAAGGGGCTATGAATAAACTCTAGCCCAACTGAAACAATTTGCGAAAAGACAACGAGTTTTCGGTTATTCATAGCTAAAAGTCTGCCTTTCGTCGCCTGATCAAACAACTGCGCTCTGTCCAGAGTAGTAAGCATATATGATTACTACGTAAGCATATATGCTTACGTAGTCGCTTCAGACGCACCGTTGGAAGTATGATGATGGAGCATCCACCTAAGGCACGTTGTCGAGAGTGTGCCTAAGTTTGTTCATGCAGAATGCGACAGCTCTTTATGAGGGTTGTAACTTCACTAGAAAATTAAAAATTCCATGGAACTCCAATATGCGAAATTCTCACAAAAAACATGCCATCACCGACACAACAGCACCAGCTCAGACACCACTGCGGCCGTTTGCGGGGCTTTTCTCCGCCCAGGGAGCAGCATGGCATGTGCGCTTCCCCTCCCCGCCTGCTCCACTGACCAGGCATGTAGCCAGGAGTTTGTGTAGGGGGGAGGGCGGGCAGCTATGACAAAATACCATAGGTGGTGGAAGGGTAGAGGAGGCCCCTGTAAAAAAAACCTGGCTACCTGCTTGCCTCGGACGAAGAGCGAATCTTGCCTGGTCTGACCATGTCTGGTAGAATGGTGATCGCACCGCGTTGAGCCGCTAACCACAGTAGAACGAGGACGTTTTGCTTTCTTGACGGAGAAGAGGGAGGATTTACAGACCAGTAAGTTCAAGCAGCTACCTGGCAGAAGTTCAGGGCATACTGGAATCATCTTGATAGATGCCAGTATGCCCTGAACGTCTGCCAGACAGAACTCCCTTATGGTTCCATAAAAACGACTGCCAGAGAAGGTTTTTGAATTTTGCATGATAATCCAGTGTTTTTGTAATGCAGGTCTCAGCGCACCATGTGCTGTTTCACATATCTGCATCCACAGCAAGCAAAAGGACAAGAGGCCGAGAAAACTACGGCTAATAATGGGGTCATAAGATGCTCCACCTTGCATAGTTACATGCAGCGCAAATCAACTTCTGAACCGCATAAGCAATGTGGTGTTATGAATGGAAGCACGCTCTGAAATTCTGTGGAGAAATCGGCGCCTTCATGAAACAACCTCCAGCTTTCACCGAAAGTGTTTCATGGTGTAGATTGATCTTGCAAAACTCTCAGACATCTCAAATCACGTGAAAAGAGCTTGACAATTGCAACAACGAACACGCCAACACAGTCGATCGAGAGTTCCACGCTGTAAAAAATCGACGTCAATTTGTCGTGTCTTTCCCTCGTCGAAAAAGACGGGCACTCTCATGATTTCAAAATACAAAGTTGCCCTCATTATTTATTTGCCGCGAGAGCCGAGCGTTCCAGAAAATCCGAAATCCCAGGAGTACATGCATGCGCACATGAATCAAAATAGCCTTGGCGACGAAGGAAATGTTGCTTGAGATAGTTTCGGTTTTACACTGTGTAAGAAGCGAAGCAGCGGAGCGCTCGTGACGCCACGACGCCGAGTCTTCTGCTCGCGGATGTGGCACGGAAAAGGGGAAAAAGAAGACGTGTTAGAGTAAAAGGATAGGATTCACTTAAACTTAATAAGTGGGGGCTCGACCGGGATGGATAATCAGGCAGATGAGTATATTCAGCGCCTTCTACAAGGAACTGATGGCTCCGCATTGCAGCGTGAGCAGCTGGCGGCCCAGGTTCGTGAGAGACTAATCAAAGATACCTTGCTGCCGGCTCCTGCCGGTGTGGTGGCAGCCAGAGCCACTAACCTGACGGACTGTGCTACTCCTAAAATATCTTTCGAACTGACGAAATTCTTTGGATTTGAATACAGGCAAACACCAGTATCTTTTCTGGAGCGTCTTGAAAGCTTTTGCCACATCACTGGTGTCACCACCGAGAATCGCCCTCGTCAAGTGGCTCCGGCAATGCTCGAGAAGAGCGCAAAGATGTGGTGGCGGTTCGATGGTGCTTTCGACAATTGGGATGACTTTAAAGTTGCATTTCTCGCTGAGTTTGCACCCATCGATGGGAAACGCAGGCTCAAGGAAGAATTGAAGCTCCGGATGCAACATCCGCATGAGAATTAAAAACAATTCATTTACGTCATATCAGAGTACTTCGACAGGATTGAAGAAGCCCCAGGTATAGAGGTAGGTTGAATGCGGGCTTCGAAAAATGCACCCACAGCTACAGGATCTCGCTGCAGACATGCAATTTGCCAACCTCAAGCAGCTAGCAAAGGCCGCTGATGTGCTGATGGAAAAAGCATGGAGACGACTCCAATACAAACTACCGCCACCTCGAACTAATCAGGTTGCCCCCGACCTCGCCTTTGAGGCCCCTACAGCAACTAGAGTTGAAACTCGTCATCCGGAGTTGCGATCTGGCTTACCTGGAACAAACGTCGTCACAGAGGCACCGATCCCTGAAGAAATCACTATGAGTTTCGCACAACCAAGCACTTCTACTTTCATGTCGCCCATTCTGCCTACAACGTCCTTAACTTCGTATTGGCCCCTTCATCCGGCTGCCGTTCAACCCTCATTCTTCAGGGACCAGCTGCCAGTCCAACGGCCACCTCCATGGTTCCAATTGCCTGTCACTCCTTGGCAGACTCAAGGGGCTCACTGTCAGCGTTGTGAGGGCGTGGGGCACGCCGAAAGGAGATGTCCAACGGAACGACAACGGGCTCCAGTTGTATGCTACAGGTGCCCCAATCCGGTCATATCCAGTCCCAGTGTCCGGGAAACGAGCGCCGGTAGATGTCACACAGGCGGGCATCTGCGACAGCTCGGTGCGAGCTACAGCACCTGCCGGGGGAAGGGAGCCGCATTTGGATATCCCAATCGGTAACTTAACGTTTACAGCTTTCCTGGATGCCAGGTCAAGCGTGAGCCTTCTTGGACCCCGAGCGATGGAAGCTGCAGAAGCGTGTGAAGCGAAGAAAAAACAAGAAAGACGAGCACTTCACCTAGCTGAAGGATGGGCTGAGTGTCTCGTTGCAACACGCTGCACAATTCACTGGGCTGGTGAAACTCGTCATCACCGGTTCTTGTTTATGCCCAATTTGTGCAAGGACATCGTGCTTGGAAGAGACTTCCTCACAGTCAATCAGGTCTTCTGCATATTGCCCTAGGTGGATGGACGGTAGGCGTTGAGCCGCAGCGAGTCTTTCCATTTATAAAGGAACAAAGGACTTGCGCAAACGAGACAGTTGATGAAGGCACATACTTCCTTCAAGGTTTTTTTGGTGAAGACTTAGTTCTTGAAGCTGCAGGTTCAGAAACCGACTTTCATTGCTCCGGACAAGCATGTCTCCGATGAGTCGGCGACTTTGTTTGACAGTAACACTAGAGCCACGACTGAAGGAGCTTATAAAAGAATTCCAGCACTCTTTCATTAAAAACCCTGGCAGGACATATCTTGTGCAGCACCAGATACACTCTAAGAAAAAAGGGAGCGCAACTTAGTCCCTCGGGGGACCAAATGCGCTGACACTACCATTAGTCCTCTAGGGGAGCAACGGTGACGGGAGCAACTGTTGCGCCCCGTCCGTTAGTCCCTCGCACTAGCTCCGTTGGGACTAACTGTTACACCGTTTCAATTGCACCTTGAGGACCAACTGTTAGGCCCTTGCACTTGGTCCCCTGGGACCAACTGTTACACCGTTTCAATTGAACCCCGAGGACGAACTGTTAGGCCCTTGCGCTTGGACCCCTGGGACCAACTGTTACACCGTTTCAAATGAACCCCGAGGACCAACTGTTAGGCCCTTGCACTTGGACCCCTGGGTCTAAACGTTGCGCCCTTGGATTTAGACCCCTGGGACTAAAGGTTTATTCTTTACATTTGGTCCTGAGCCACAAATCTCCGAAACGAAATGGTGCAGTTCAGGATAAACGTAGCTTTATTGCCTCGTAGATGCACATCACATTCAAGGATGACTGAAGGCGAAGTTCCTGGGTGGTAGAATCCACGATAAGGCCAAATTCCGAAGAGTGCACTTGCGTCAACGATGGCTTGCACACTGAGACGTCTGTCGAAACCGGTCGTGGTCTCAGCACCGTTTATTGGGGCACCGGCAGCTTCTTGCCTGTTTGCGAGAAATTTGAATTATTAGTAACAGGGCAGCGTGAAATACCCAATCGCTGGACAAAAGTATGAGATATAACACACGCATAATAAAATAACAAATAGGCTGCATAAGTGCTACAATGATTCACATCCAACATGCGATCTGTTGACAGCAGACCAGCGCAATATTCGATTTTTAGTAGACCGTTCGCTGCGAATTACCAACCCAGCGCGTGCGTGCTCAAACTATGCTTCAAAATGACGGCACGAGCTCCTGCCATCAACGCGAAAGTCTAGTGCACATACGAATCAATGTCCCCATTAATGCCGGTTCTCACACGCAGCGAAGCGCTGATGTAGCGCTGCTCACGTGTCGTGAGCTACTTTTCGTCTGCCCTGAGCAACAGTTTTGACGGTGCGATACAAAGCTGGTGACCGATCCCGTCAGCACGCGCTTAGCGCAAGGTCAGCGCTATGCTTGTAGCGCTCCGCGGCATGTGAGGACAGGCCTTTATTTTCAAGCAATCCTGCCAGGGCCTGCAAAACACACACACAAAAAAAAAGCCATCGGTAGAACTGTCGTTTCGTTCGATACGATTGAATATGAGGTCTCTGTGCTGCATAACAAAATCAGCAACCATGGTGCCAAAAAGAATAGAGCACGGCGCGCGCTTTGAAAGCTAGAGAACGCGCTCAAAATAAAACACTTTCTGAAGCCGCAGTTAATGAATATACCTTAAAGGGAAGCTGAAGCACTTCTTGAAAAAAACGAGTTAGAGGTGAATTCTGGCGTATTTTTATTCCGTGAATTTGAATATCACATTCGTTTTCCCCGAAGATGCAACTAAAAGCGAGAAAACGCGAAAAACCTCCGACCAGTCGTGACGTCATACTAGGATCTTTGGGCCGCCAAGCGCGTGTCGCTCGTGTGGGCAGCGCGTGCAATGACAAGCTTGCCAGGTATATTTTTCCGCACTGACGGCAGTCGCGACGTCTCTTTCTACCCTTTTTGAAAATAGCAAGAGTGCGCGTGCATAGCTTTGACAAGCGCTGAAGATGCGCGAGAGCAGAGATTCCGAAAACTCCTAGTGTGACGTCACGCCCCGGGAAGGAGGGGCTTCGGCGGTACTTTAAAAATTAATTTCTGAAGCCTCTGTGCACCAAATTGAAAAATAATCTCGCTATTCCTGATCCTGGAGGTCGAATGAAGGCCATTGAAGTCTTTTTTCTCAAATACAAAACCGCTTCAGTTTCCCTTTAAAGAGAAGTGCTTCGACATACCTTAATCGAGTTCCCTTGTCTGGTGACTTCAGAACAGATCAAGTGCAGTGTTGCAGCACCGCGAATCCAAACCGGATCCCGCAATGAGACGACACAGGGAGAAAGAGGCGACCAGCTTCTAAGTTCAGACGAAGACTGTACTGAAAGCAGGTTCTTTTCAAACAAAGACCCCGTCCCATTTTCCCGACGAACCCTCTCTGCCCCATCTGCCCCACCCGCCGCCAGAGAGGAGCGCAAGAAAGTATGCGGGGTAGCATACTTGGGTAGTAATTCAATTACAGTAATTAAATTACTGTAATTTAATTACTTTTCTTGGTAATTTGTAATTGTAATAATTACTTTCGGCTAAAAGGAATTGTAATTGTAATTTAATTACTTTCTAGCGCAGGTAATTACGAAATTTCAGGCACAATTACAATTACTTTTGCAAAACTTTGAAACGCCAACGCAACCTCCCTGAAAGCTTCAGCGCTTGCACAAGCGGCCTGACTGTAGGTGAACAACAAGAATAAAGAGACACACTCAAACACAAGCACAACATAAATAGTGTCGCAATGCTTGTTGTTTTGTTGCTCACACTGCGGGCTGAGCTCAACGGCGCCGTGTAGCGCCGTCTCCTGTGCGAGCAGAAAACAATAGCGTAAACATGCCAAAATATTGAAAGAAAGAAATTCAGCTTCAGCTTTCAGCCGAGGTTGGAAATTTTAATTGTCTATGACGTTACTTTTCTTTACTTTTTGCCAGTTTTTTACGTCCCTCTTCCACACTGTCGCATATTTGTCTCTTCGTATTATTTTCAAGTTTATTTCCTCTTTGTTTTACTTTGGATATTAATTGCATAAGCGTTCTGGAGACTGACCTCGCACCTGTGAATATTGTCACCAATGATTCGAGAGTTCCGATTCGGTTCTTATGCATTTCGAAGCCATTATAATTTCAGGTCAAGGTAAATAATTTACAATACCATGATGTTTGTATGAGAATGCGGTCGTATAAGCGCGTGTGGACTTTAATTTTATATTAACACTTGTAAAATATTCGTATATAACTAATTGTCGCCTTTTTACTTGCCTGGCTAACAAAAGTTAGAGCACTATATAGCTCCTTCGGAGCAGAGTAGCGCAATTTAGAACGCCATCTCTCGGCGACTAGCGGCGAACGCCCGGGGGTTCCAACTCCGATCAGAAATGCATGGGGAACGTGAGAAAATCGTTGTTTCTTCAATATTGTGGGGATGTATAGAACGTCAATAGTTTTTGACATAATAAAGGAACATTTTAGAATAATTTGCACTAAGTTGCATGCCATGTAAGGACGTATTCTTTTTTTAAAAATTGCCTGAGTGGCATCATGCAGCAGACGACGCGGCGACGTCATAGCGTCCACGTGACCCGCTCCGGCCAACCCAAAAAGCCCATCTCCGCTGCGTGTAAAAATCGTCTTCTTCAAATGCCATTGCCTTGGAAATTGCCTTCTCAAAATTTGCACACGCATCCGATATTATTAAAATTTGATAAAGTGTTTAGTGTTTTACCAACTTCACGACAGACTAGTTTCGAAAAGTGTGAACTTGGAGTTTATATTTTAATCAGCCGTGTTGAGTCGATCTCCATGTATTCTCCCATAGGGCAGGCCGCCTCCTGGAACCCTGAGTACCACGTGACTCGCGCCGCGCTGCTCTGTCGGCCATGTTGTCGGCGAAACACGCGGATCAAAGGATTCCACTACTCCGCTCCGTAGGAGCTATATAGTGCTCTAACAAAAGTCTGTCAACCAAATTTTTTTTAGCAATCTGGCGTCTTCCATGGTTTGAACTAATTTATTATTATTTATTAAATATATAAGAACGTAGTACTTCATTGCCCCAAACTGTCAAGTTCTATCATGAATTTAACAAAATGCATAAAAGGAAAATATACAACACGCGGCATTTATGCAGCAATGCTTAAAGGGATACTGAACCATAGAATTTAGTGTCCATAATAAGTGGCGCACGTTCTTTCCACGAGCCAGCAGCAGCCGGTGTGCGCGAGCACACGCAACAAAAATGACGTCAAAGATCTCCATTCGCGGTTAAGATGGCAGTGAAATGTATGGGCTCGGGCGAAAGGAGAATAAAGACAAGTTTTTCATCTATACAGTGGTGTCTGGTGTAAAAGGTAAGCGATTAATTGGTCTAACAAGCATGTAGCTTTCACTTGTAGAGATGAAAAGCCTGTCTTTATTCTCCTTTGGCCCGGAGCCCATGCATTTCACTGTCCTCAAGCGCGAATGGAGGTCTTTGACGTCATTTTCGTTGCGAGTGCTCGCGCACACCGGCGGCTGCTGGCTCGTGGAAAGAAGGTGCGCCACTTATTATGGACACTAAATTCCTTGGTTCAGTATCCCTTTAAGCCTCCTCAAACATTGAGGCAAGGAGTGAACAAATACGTTTCACTCTATGCAACTTGTTTAGTTATATGGCCCAAGTCGGGTCGCTCTCAGAAATAAGTAATTGTAAAGTAATTGCATTACTTTTTAAAAGTAATTTGTAATTGTAATAATTACTTTTCACATAGTAGTAATTGTAATTGTAGTTAAACTACTTTTGAAGCAAAGTAATTGTAATTGTAATTAAATTACATTTTGAAAGTAATTTACCCATGTATGCGGGGTAGGGGTTGGTGGGAGAGGGAAGGGAGCGCTGAAGAAAATCTCTTTCCCCCTCCCACTACACACGACACACGGACACCCCAATGCCCCAAGGCCGGGACAAGGTCGAAGGTCGCCATTTTCAACACGCAAACACGTTTTGTTCTTGTTTGTTTGTTTTTTTGTTGTTTTTTTCTCTCTCTTTCTCTTTTCAGTTTTCTCGGGGGCCTTTTTTTTTAGTTTGCATTTGTTTTGTATTAGCAGGGTGTTGATATGGACGAAGGTCCGGGCGCGGTTCGTTCTTGGTTGTTCATCTGGAAAGTTACCTTATACAGCGACGACGATGACATGAAGGCGTCTGGATACTGGCCTGGATGTGCTTTTTAAGTGGAACGTGCCGTGCTTCAAGTGCGTCTTTGCGGATTTTGAGTTCGACATTGGACTACCCAGAGAGGTTGGTCACGGGGAGACGCAGAGACGAGGCTCGACTTGTTCTCAGTAACTCAGTTTTAGCGATTGAAGTGACCATTTGTTCTGACTGCGAGACTCCGGTGTTAAAAGCGCGGCTTCTCCAAACTGTTGTTTCATTTAAGAAAAAAAAAAGTCTTAGTATTTGGAGGTGTTCCGTTTGGATAAATGCTATTTTTGTGCGCGAAGGCAAATTACGTGAACGGGACTTGCGAAATGTCAACAGATCATTTTTGACGAGATAGTTTGGTGAAGTAGAGTCAACACGTTCGTTAACTCGCATTCGCACAACGCGCGAAGCTCTACCATGTAATGTCTGAACGTTCGTGGCACATTAAACAAATTCGCCAGTTTCGTCCGAGTTTTGTCAACACGTTCAGCCGTGCTGGGCTGAGTCTCGCCGATCCCCAAGACAAGCGAAATATCATCCGTCCTCCTAGCGAACATTCCGTTCGCCTTCGGGGACTAAATCATACAGATGCATCCTGTCTGAGGGGGACTAATGGCTGCTTTTGCTCGCGCACGCCTATCGGTTAGTCCCAGTCGAGCGCAGTTAGTCCCCAGGTTTTGCGCACGGTACCTAGCTTGAACCAGATGGTCCTTTCGGGGAGCAACTGCGAGTTCAGAGGACCAAATGCCGCCGTTAGTCCCTTGAGGCCAACTTTTTTCTTAGAGTGTAGACACGAGAGACAGTCCTCCGATACGCTGAAAGCTTCGGCCAGTAAATTAAAGGAAGCAAAAGATCATGAACGATTGTATAGCGAAGCTGCTCGATCTAGACCTCAAGTGCTCCAGTGCTAGTAGTAAAGAAAACCAGAGGCTACCGCCTAGCAATTGACTACCGGCCTCTCAACGCGTGCACAAGAGTTCCCGTGTACTCGATGCCCCGTACCGATTGGTTATTCGTGGAGTTAGGTCAGGCCCAACGGTTCACAAGTTTTAATCGCTCCCAGGGATTCTTCCCGATAGCTGTCTGCCAGGAAGATGTGCCTAAACCTGCCTTCACATGTCACCAAAGGATATTTGAATTCAAAAGGATGCCTTTCGGAGTTGCAGGCGGGCCTGCTTCCTTCCAAAAACTCATGGACAATGTTTTAGCTGAAGCTAAACAAACGTTCTGCATGGCATGCCTCGACAATGTTCTAGTTTATTCAACCACCCTTGACGACCACTTGCGGCATGTGCGGGAAGTACTGTATCGACTTTCCGCTGCTGGACTTACAATCAACCCTGACAAGGTACAGATTGGGCGTCAAACACTCAAGTTTCTCGGCCATGTTATTTCTTAAAGAAACTGCAAGCCGGACCCTGATAAAGTGTCTGTCATTCTACAGTATCCCCAACCGCAGAAATTCAAGCAGTTGCAGGCGTTTCTAGGCCTAGCCGGATACTACAGGAACTTCGTATCTCGATTTTCGGTCATCGCTCAGGCCCTAACTGATCTTCTGAGGAAGGACCATCCCTGGCTCTGGAATGATCAACAACAAACTTCATTCGACCAACTCAAACGGATGCTGGCCTGCAAAAGCAGTGGTGAGAATTCCAGACCTTAATTGTCCGTTTGTTGTGAAAACGGATGCTTGCAGCACGGGGATCGCAGTTGTTCTTCTACAGGAGCAGGCTGGAATATCACAGCCTGTATCTTTTGTTAGCCGGGTCCGCACCGGCCCTGAAAAAAAATACACAGTTTAAGATTAGGAGTGTCTAGCCATGGTGTGGGCAGTGGACAATTTTCGATCGTACCTTGATTTCACCTGGTTTTAAACATTTTGCGACGATTCTTCTCTCTCGTGGATGTTTACCACCGATCAAGCATCACCCAGGGTCAAGCGGTGGGTTCTCAGACTGCAGAGTTTTGATTGTAATATCATGCATCGACGAGGACGCGCAAATATGCCTGCTGACGCGCTCAGTCGTGCTCCTCTGCAGCAAGTGGATGCTCCAGACAATGGCCTCGCTGAATCGCTCTTTCCCTTGACAACTCCCAACTCAGAGTCTCGGATTACCTTTGAGACAACAGCTGCAGTGGCGGGAAAGTACATGACGCCACTATGCGATGTCGGCAGTCTGGTTGCAGAACAGGCCCGCGATCAGCAGCTTAAACTACTGAAATTGCAGATCCTTGGGGGTGCCTCCTAGATGGAGGTAGGGAAGCACGACCTCTGCAAGACCTTGCAGAGACAACAGAGGTAGAGTCGAGTGGGCTGTGGATACAAATCATAGGGGAAAAGCGAGTACCATGGCTTCCAAGAAATCTGAGACCACCTGTCCTTGAAACGGGGCACGTTCACCCCCTGAGCGCCCATGCAGGGTTCTTCAAAACACACAAACGTATTTCCGGTCGCTTCGTCTGGATTGGAATGCGTGCTGACATAACCCGGTATGTGCGGGGCTGCCAGATATGTCAGCGGACGAAGCCACATCGCCAGAAGCCACAATGATTTATGGACCGCCAATGGGCAACAGGACCAATGGAAGAGCTGAGCGTCAACATTATTGGTCCTCTACCCTTACGCCACGCCGAAGCAAGTACTTGCTGGTGGTACTTGACAAATTTATGAAGTACATTGAGCTTTATCCACTGCGGGAGGCTACCAGCCGAAACATTGTCGACCGTATGAATGAAGTCTTTTGTCGCCACGGTATTGCGTCTTCTGTCTCAAGCGACAACGGCAAGCCATTTGTGAGCACACTTTAGAAGGGCATCCTAAAGCGTTGTGGTATCTGGGACCGTCACACTGTGCCATATTGCCCAATGGGCCAAGCTCTCGAGCGCCGCAACGCCACTGTGAAAGAGAGCCTCCGGGCGTACTGCGACAGCCACCGAGAATGGCATCGTCATATCCCCGACATAGCCTCTGCCATGAGGACGTCGGGGAGTGTCGTCATGGATTACACACCGGCGTTCCTTTGCCATGGAAGAGAACTTCGTACACCGTGGGAAGCACCACATGCGCCATGTGACTCGGAGCCCCTAGCGGGCAATGTCCACGCATTTGCAGCTGAACTTTCCAGAGCTATTTAGGACGCACACCAGTTTATCGTCTCTCATCAAGGAAAGGCCAAACAGCAGAGAGACGCCACTTCAATGAGCATCAACAGCCAGTTTCCATGAAGGTCGGCGTCCTGGTTTTGAGGAGCCTCCACACTCTGAGTGTCGCAAGCCAAGGAATTCCAGCAAAGCTGGCACCTCGGCGGTCAGGTTCTCTTCTAATAATCGCACAAATCGGCACCAAGGACTTGTTGTTGGCTGATTCCGACTGCAGCGTTCCACGCCGACCTGCTATCACTCTTCCACCCTCCGTGGTCACCGTCATCCCTCATCTCTTCACCTTCCGAGAGTGAGGAAAGTTGTCAGAAGCGAAGCAGCGGGAGCGCACGTGACGCCACGACGCCGAGTCTTCCGCTCGCGGGTGTGGCATGGAAAAGGGGAAACAGAAGAGGTGTAAGAATAAAAGGATAGGATTCACTTGAACCTAATAACTGAAAAAGAAAACCTAAAGTTTAGAGCAAACCTAAGATTGCCCAAATTTTTGTTAATTTGTTACAACATTATTAAGTGACATTATTATTATTTATATAATATTGGTTTGCTTAATTTTGTTTTAAAAGATAAACTTTTGACAATTGCGCAAGACCATCGCTATTGCAATCAGCTTCCGTTGGGCTACCGTTGGAGCTCCGGGGGCTTCAAGAATCGCATCCTTTTACGTTTTAGCCGTTTTAGCGGATATTTTAAATATATTCTTCACGAATATCGTGTTTAAGAATAGCAAGCGATGACTAAGAGCTGGGAGACGCTGCGACTTACCGACGCAAGTAAATGGCGGACAGCCCAGGGACGGCGGGTGCAAGCGCCGGTGAGGAAGTTTCTTTTGTTTCTGCGAAGTGCGCCACTGTCTCAAACTTTGTCGTATACCGTGTGCTTGCTAAGCTATGCTTGATTCTAACTATGTTCTGCCCGGTGTTATTTCGTTATTTGAAAAGAGCGTATCTTCTTTAAAACCTATGGCTTTCTCCACAGACTGAGAAATATTCGCGTGCGGCGAAACCGAAGGCCAGCCGAGTGCCTGTTCTGGGCGCCGTCCTACGACGCTCGCCCGACGACGCTTTTGCGGAGCGTTCAAGTGCAGTCTGACGGAAGTTCAAGCAATCACAGGTCATGCTAGTTCTGACGTGTGGTTCCAACAGCCTCTCGCCACCGATTTATTTCATAAAGCGGGAGCGAGAAAAACGATACAAGAGCGAGCAGCATAATTTCTTGCCTATGCTGATGCCTGTGCCGGTCTCTTTGTGTATGCCGAAGCGGCACGCTTTCCAAGTTTACGATTGTGTGATGTAAAGAAAGTGATTTTGGATGTCACGTTTTTTAGTGGCGGCGGAAGCCGCAACAAAAAGCAGAGCAGTTATAAAAAGAAAAAAGCATGAAAAATTGCGAAAACAACCTGACCATTCAATGGAGTTGAAAGACTACCAACGTACCAACTCGCCCAGTTATTCTTTCTGTCAAAGAATAATAATAATAATAATAATAATAATAATATCTTTATTGCACGAAGAGATATACAACATTACAAAACAGGTCCGCAAAAGCACGTTTGTGCTTGTAGGCGTGACCTGGCAACCAGCAGAGAAACTACTAACGCAAAGCAAAAAATAAACAGAAAAACGCCGTACCCTTAACCCGTACAACAATTTAAAAATCGTAGGCACAACACCAATTTCTAAGCTCTTTTTTTACCACTTTCAACGACTGTAGATGGAAAAGCTCATTAGGCAACAAATTAAAGTAATGAGGAACGTAAAAAGACCGCACCCGTTTTTTGTAATTTGTGTATACCCTAGGGAGGGCAAACCACTCTGTTTTTCTCAAAACCTTTTGTTTTTTTACAGGTTTCTTAAATGTACCATTATAATAATTCTTAACTAGTATTTCATAGATATATAATCTTTCAGTTGACAAAAGTTGTAGCGAACGCATTTTTGATTCTGTTCTTAACTCCTCCAATTTGGTTCCATATGCTAAATTTCTACAAATGTTATGCAAAATATTATCTAATTTACTTATTCTAGAGTTCGAACAAGAGCCATAAAGCGTGACCCCATACCGAAGCACCGACTCTCCCAGTGCTTGAAAAACCCTCTTTCTCAAAGTCAGGTTGGTTGCACCTCGCAAACGATATAAAAATGCAGATACTGCGCGAAGTCGCTTCGCAAGATACTCTTTATGACTATTCCAAGAAAGATGTTCATCAAAGTGAACACCCAGATATTTTATCGAAGATACATATTCAAGTGGCATACAATTACATCTCTCGCAGTTAGATCGATGTAGAACCAGCGGAATATTAAGCGTTATTGTTTTATGAGGATTACGGAAACACATTAGTTTGGTTTTATCTATGTTAACACAGATACGATTGTTTTTGAACCATGCCATTAGCTCGTAAATATCGGCTTGAAGAGACGACAGTGCTTCCAATTCATTGTTTCCTGCGAATACAAGAGCGGTATCATCGGCGTATTGGAAAAAGCGTGAAATTAAGTTCAGTTTACCTATTTCATTCACATAGATGTTAAAAAGAAAAGGACCCAAAATAGATCCTTGGGGGACACCAGAAGGAATTATCAGTAAATTACTTTTAAAATCACTAATTTTTACTAATTGACTCCGTTCTGAAAGGTAGCTGGTTAGAAATTTTATATATGGGCCTCTAAAACCCAGGTGCTCTAATTTGTATATGAGTAACCTGTGATCAATTGAATCGAACGCTTTTTTCAAATCTAGAAATAAAGTACGGACGAAATTATTTTTATCAATATTATCATGAATGTGGTAATAGCCAATACTAATAAATTAAATAAATGCAAACTTTTAATTGGTTACAAATTTGTAATTGATGCAGTGCAGCCCTACCCTGCTCTAGTGCTTTTATAATATCAGTTATTGTGTAAATGTATAGGATAGTTGATAGCAACCATTTATGTCCAACCGATTGTATGAATCTTTTCTCTAACAGCTCAAAGTTATATAAAAAGTGCTCATCATAATATAAGCCGCACCACTGAATGTACAATAGCGTGTGACTTGTATGTATGTTCTCAGCACATGAAAACGATGCATTCAAAAAGGGCTAATCATTTTATTTCCTCTCTGTTAGAGCTGTTTTAGGTACACACAAAATGTTGGTGTCTACGTCTAAAAGAGGGAAATTGAAATTTCACGCAGGGCTGCAGGCCTGATTCAGTTTGACTAGCAGGTTGCTACCTATGGGAACCTGGGGAACTGCATCACAAGAGTAAAAGTGACGTCCGCCCACTCATCTCTACTATATATATGGGGCTGGATGGTGCTTCGAGCCGACAGGTATGAAGCCACCGGAAGTAAGCGGCTTGTCCCGGAAGCGTGCGCTTGACACTCTTTTCAACTCTTCCGAGTTCTGGTTTGAACAGCTCTTAGGACTCTGGGTTTTTTCTTGTCATCCCAAGAGAGCCTGCTTGTTGTGGAGAAACAGTGTATGCGGACCCGAGAAGTCTCCTGGGAAGCCATTCGATGTGAAAATTTGCAGATTCTAGTTTATCAAGTGTTCGTATGTCCCACGTTCAAATGCCTTATTCTCAGGACTTAATTCAGAACGGGAGTATTAACACCCAATTAAAGACACAAAATACATTGACCAGAATATCGACTGATTGCACTTGAAAGCCCACCGCACGCCCGACTTCCGGGACAAGCATCGAACTTCCGTGGCTTTACTTGCGCCAGGCTCGGAGAGCTGCTAAATGCCATCCAGCCCCCTGTAGCAGAGATCAGTGCGTCCGCCCTGCACTTCCTCAACGATGGCACCATGAGGAAGGGAGAGCTGCCCCTAACGTGAATGCAATGGCAGGTGGGTCATCACAGTGCACGCCTGCACAGTAAATATAAAACAAAAGGTTATTAAAAAATTATTATTAAAAACAAAGAGTGTGAATGGCACGGACATGGAAAAGATGAACACAGCGCGGTGTTGTGTTCGCATCCTCTGTTCGCATATTCTTCACGATTTTTTTTAATTATTGGCTACCAACTGGTCCAATCATCAGCACTAGTCATCAAAAGCATGCTGCTTTTTTATTACTGTGCATTAACATTCCTTACAATTGAATCCTACACTTAACAAAAATAAATGAGGGTGCAAGCTAGCTAGTACAGGCTAAACACGATTTATTTATTCGAGACTGGTTCTTTAAAGGATGACAGAAATGCAGAGAAGTCTGAAACACAGCTGAGTTTTAAAGCACAAGAAATGAATGGGCGACCCAAAAGAGGAAACATGGGGGAAGACACGAAGACATTCTTCACAATTTCTCTTCTGCTTACAGCGTTTTACTGTTCACCTTACAGCGTTATACTGTTCACAACCCGAGCAGTTGTTGCGGTCCTTGGGACATATTATGCTGGAGGCTTATGTAGTACTGGCTTTGTCGTTGTTACTTTCTTTTATATGGCAAGCTGCAATACATTTATTGCAGGTCCCAGTTGCACCAAGCAGGTGCACCCACTGTCAAGGATTGAAAGCTACTCTCTTCAAGCCGCATTGAGTGCTCTCTGAGGTGAGCGATCATTTCTGGTGGTCCTTGGTACATGGAATGCGGGGAGTTTATGTAATACTGACGTTTTATTTGTTATTTTTCTTGAATATGGCAAGCTGCACTAACTTTCTCGCAGTTCCCGGCTAAACCAAGCGGGTAAGAAAAAAGGGTGTAAAAGGGTGTATCGTTACACCCTTTGTCCCATATACTACACCTCCAAACTTCAATTCGACGTACAGCGCCCTACAGTCGAACAGACGGCCCGAAATTTTACGAGGGGCTTGATAGCCGTGTGGTACAACTTATTAAAATAGCTAATGCACGTTTTACTGACCACAAAAAACATAATCGGGGTTTTCGTGGCCCTACTGTAAAAACTCTGTGTTTTCTTTATGTGGCCTTTGATACGTACTTTAGCTATTTAAGAACTTACATCGCACCGTTATCAAGCCCCTCCTAAAATTTGGGGCCGTCTGTTCGACTATAGGGCGCTGTACGTCGAATTGAAGGTTGGGGGTGTATTATATGGGACAAAGGGTGTAACGATAAACCCTTTTACACCCTTTCTCTTGAGAGTGTAGACCCATCGTCAGACCGCAAGCCGCTCTCTTCAAGTCGCACAGTGTTTTCTATGAGGTGGGCCATCATTTCTGGTGGTCAATTGTTACATGCCGTGTTGGAGGTTTTTGTAATACTTGCCTTGTCTTTGTTACTTTCTGGTATATGGCATGCTGCATTAACGTTCTCGCTAGTCACAGCTGCCCCAAGCGGGTAGACCCACCGTCAAAAACCGCAAGCCGCTCTCCTCAAGTCGCACAGAGTGCTCTATGAGGCGAGCAATCATTTCTGGCGGTCCTTGATACATGCCGTGCTGGGGGTCTATGTAAAACTGGCCTTGTCCAGTTTGATCCAGTTTTACCTAAGGAAAACGTGGACCTCTATAGTGAGATGGCGCACGACTGCATGCACATGCACACGGTATGTATATATATATATATATATATATACATACCGTGTGCATGTATATATATATATATATATATATATATATATATATATATATATATATATTCACTGCCTTTGAAACTAGAATTTAAACATATCCCATAAAACCATTATAATTAAAAACACTATTATTAAAAAATCATTAAAATTACGATTAATTAGTTTTGACTCACATACTGCGACGGTTATACCCTTACCTAATATCCTCCGAGCCCCCAAAACACACAGTGAAGGCGGCATCCAAGTAACACTCACGCAGTTTCTTTTAAATTTCGTTTGAAATAAAATATAATGCTTCGTATATATAGAGGTGAGGCAGAGTAATTTGAGAACACGACCGGGAAAATGTAATACGTTAGAGATCCGTACTGGCCTAGTTGCTATGCTAGGAGTTTATTGTATGTATTGCGACAGTTTCGCCGAGAGGCTCGGCTTCGTCAGGAGATGGCATACATGTCATACATGTATGCCATCCCCTGACGAAGTTGTCACGCGGCGTTTTTTGAAGGCTTGGAAAAAGACTATGCAAAATGCACCTTATTGAAAATAGTTTAATTGGGTGTTTCTTAACGCGCTCTACAAATTTCCAATTCCCACCTTGGCCATTAAACGAAGATTTCAAAAGTTAACTTGTTAGCCTTAATTAATTAACTAGGCGCACTAAAAAAATTTAGTGCTCTTTCGGAAGAGACTTGCTAACAGCGTACAGTTGGTTTCACTCCCGCAGAACGCCCCAGTTCTTTTTGAAGTTTGGTGCAATTTATCTGGGACACCCTGCATATGTACTGGTAGTGTACATTTAGTACACTAAAAGCGTACATGTAGTGTTCTAGAGGCACACTTGTATGCAAGAAGTACACTAAAGGTACGCTTATACGCTTACAGTATACTACAAGTGCACTTGCAATGTACTAAAGGTATACTCTTTTGTTTTATAAAAATGTGAGACTAGTACAGTTTTAGTACGCTCTTAAAGTACACTATTAGTATACATTCACTATGTTGATTTTGAACTACTTTCCACCAAGGGCGAGCAAAACTTCAAAATTTTGTTCTCGCTTCAGAAAAACATTTGATTATTCTTTCAGAGAGAAAGGCAATAACTCTTTTCAAGACGTTTTCTTTTTCGTATTTTTACTTGGTACACCTCAGGGTAGAATAAACGGGTTGGGGCAGCAAAACAGACTTCTTAGCAAATTTATGGTTATCTTTCTTTGCTAAGTATTTTGTTGTACTGCTTCAAACAGTTTTTACTTGTAATGCGCTTACGAGGCTTTCATTAAAAATGGTTTTATTGACAGGCGCAAAACAATTAGTATAACTAAAATTTTAAAAAAGTGAAAAATTCGTTTGCATTTTGTTGAATTTCGTTTAAATATTTGAACAATATAGTCATAATGGCTATGGAACATTTTATGGAATAAAATGTTCCATAGCCATTGAAACATAGCAAGCTAAAAGTAGCTCAAATTTCCGAACATAAATTATCAAGCGTTACGAAAAAAAAAAAAACTTATTTTTACTGAACTCTTTAATTTTGCCTAGTTTCGCGCCAAATTAAAAAAAAAAGAATTAAACCACGCTTACGCCATATAAAAATAGTTTGACCATTTCCTGCCCCAGATCCACACCGCAGTATTCGATTTACGAGTGCAGCCTATCTTAAAACCCAGACCGGAAGTACACTACTGTGCACTTCTGTGTACGGCACTACATTGTTTTGCACCGGTGTAGCCTTATGCAAGTTAAAAAACGAGCTGCTCGTGATACTGGTGCCCTTCACAGTTGAATTTAGATTAATATCTAAACCCATGAAAATTCAATTGATTGAACTATGGGGATTTTTGGTTCTATCCCCGCATCTGCAATTGCTATGTAGACGGCACTGTCCCAGCGCGCGTTCTTTTCATCTTAGCCGCGGGATCGAGTTAAAGACACCAGTTCAGCAGCCGGTATCCACAGGTTGCTTTTTTTTTTTTCTAAAAGACAGAGAGTTATCCCGTTTAATGGTAGGCAAAATTCACCATGGCCCAGCAGCCTCGCTTCAAACAGTGATTTGTTTTTCGCGGGATTTAGCTTTCTGTATCATATTTTAGACGGGGAAAGAACAGCGCAAAAAGGAATGTAGAGAAAAAAAAATAAAGGGGGCTTTCAAGGTCCACCAATTGTTTGCGAAGACCAAATACATACATAAACAAAGCCTCCCCCCCTCTCCCCCCTCATCCTCACATCCCTGCTCTTGACAGCTGACATGAATTTACCCATGTACCAGTGTTTTACGAAATGGCGTTCCTGGAACGCGTTACTTTTAGGAGGAACGAAGGAACGCCGCCGTTCCATTTTGAATTGGTGGAACTGGAACGGGAACTCGCTACGTTTTTACTGGGACAGAAAGAGGAACGGCGTTCCTATTTTTCGTCCAGTGGGATCATTTTTATTTGATTTCTAAGGAGGGAAATTTTAAAGTATAAAAGCAATATCTATAGGAAGAACAGTATCTCGGAAACTTTTTGGTTACTTATCTTAGGTTTGATTTTTTGTGGTCCTCGCTTGGTAACAGTCGGGCGCAGAACAGCTAGTGGACATCGATTCTTTTTTCAGTGCCCGAGACTGCGGTACAAAAAGCAAAACATTTAGTCGAAGGAAAAGACACAGACAGATTTCTCGTTTCAAAGTTAGCTACTTTCTTTGCTTCCACGAATCCTGATACACCCAGAATTCAAGGGCCGACTACAGCCATCACTGAACTTCCACAAAGAGACCTACAGTTACAACAGAAGAACAGGTTACCAGACATCGAACACTCCCTTGTATCCCGAAGATACGTGACTTAAAAAAATA
>JABSTQ010003064.1:0-26928 GCA_013358835.2 Ixodes persulcatus
GCGTCCTTGTCCGAAGGAGTCTTCGGCTCTCTCCCTTCGGTGCTGACTGGCGAACGTCCCTCGGAGCTCTCCTTTCAGCTGGTCCCATGACGTAATCGAGGTTTCACGATTCTCGAACCAGTGTCGCGCCGTTCCCTCGAGGGAAAAATAGACGTTTTGCAGACGCTGTTCCTGAGTCCATTGGTTGTGCAGCGCCACCCGTTCGTATTGCTGCAACCAATCTTCGACGTCTTCGTAGATCTCGCCGTGGAAGGACGTCGGTGTACGAGGGGCGACGGGCAGGTAGACGATGGGGGCGGCGGTCGGGGTCTGCGACGACTGGGGGTTCATTGTCGGCTTCGTTGACTGGTTGGTCTTCTTCGGCAGTAGACCGAATTCTGGGGGCAACTCTTGATCACGGCGGCTTCCTCGGGTCTCGGTCGTCTCCACGTACGGTCTTCTTCAGCCGGGGACTCGACTTGTGCTGCGAAGCCTCAGAGGTGTACGCTTTATGGGCTGCGGTACCCCGCACCTCCACCAGAAATGTCACGAATTAAGGCGATGAGAAGGCGAAGAGTGAACTAAAAATAAAAGTTTAATGAGCAAACTTGTGCCAACCAAAAATAAGTAAAGAACGAAAGAGCGTCGAGGCAGCAGAAAAGCAGGCGGCGATTCGTCGGCGAAAGAGAGAGCGCGAGCGAGACTGACTCGACAAGGTCGCGGGTAGCTGCTTATCTACCGTGCGTCACTATCTCGAAAGTTCGGCAAAGAAAGTTCGGGCGTCGCGCGCTCGGGGCGAGGGTGAATTGGCACTTTCGAGAACAACAAAGCAGGTAGAAAGTTACGATTGGTGCGAGAATGAACGCGAATCTTCTCGGCATGCGTATATACATTTCGCCGAGAGCACAGAGCCGCGAGGAGGAAAAGAGAGAGAGAGAGAGGAGGGAAGGGGAAGAGAGGCCGCCGTGATTGGCCCTTGTGGTCAGGCGGTACGCGCCCGGCTGTTCTGGCCGTCACCCCCCGCAAGCCTCGCCCGCGATCAGACTCCGCCGGCGCCTTTGGGCTCCTGTGACTGCCACGCCGGCCCCGCCGAGGTCAAAGGTACGCTGCGAGTGTGTAATCCAGAAAACTGAAAATTTAGAAGTGAGATCGACGCTCTCACAGTAGACAACACGCCCGTGACTCCCAATGTACAGTCGGGAGCAAAAGTTTGCGGGGCACGGGAGCGCGTGCCGAAATGCATCGCCGCGCCGTCCGACGGCGCGCCGCCGCATTAGAGAGCCGCGCTTTGCGCTTGCGCGCCTTTCGTGCTCGCTATCATGCCTCTTTTGCCCGTTTTTTTCCGACGCATTCCTGATAACAGAAATCGGCGCCAGGGGCGCAAGTTAGCGCTTCGCTGGCTGTCATGCTGCAAGTCTCTTCAGCCGCTTCAGCCGCCGCGTGGGTGCTCCGTGCTCCGTCACTCAGCGCGGCTGCTGAGTCAGCAGAAGAGGACGCGAGGCATGACAGTCAGCGAAACGGCAACTTGCGCCCCTGGCGCCGACTCCGGTTATCAGGAGTGAGTCGGACAGAAACGAGCGAAAGAGACATGACTGCCAGCACGAAGGACGCGCATGCGCAAAGCGCGGCTTTTTAATGCGGCGGCGCGCCGTTGCACGGCGCAGCGATGCATTTCGGCACGCGCTCCCGTGCCCCGCAAACGTTTGCTCCCGACTGTACAACCAGCGAACCTAGGCAGAGCACGGGAGGCACTCACTTGATCGAATGACATTTTAGCGAACGCCCACGTTTCACCGAATGACACTTTAGCGAATAGTCAGACGCCGCGAAGCGGCGTTTTCGGGTGGGCCAAATGGGTTCACATTTTTGTAATGAGCCGACACAGACTGTCGCCGCGAAGCGGCGTAAGCGCAGCGCGGCGGATGGGTTAACGCGCACCCCCGTTATTCGCTAAAACGTCAATTCGCTCATTTTCAGTTTTGTGGATTACACACTCGCAGCGTACCTTTGACTTCGGCGGGGCCGGCGTGGCAGCCACAGCAGCCCAAAGGCGCCGGCGGCGTCTGCTCGCGGGCGAGGCTTGCGGGGGGTGACGGCCAGAACAGCCGGGCGCGTACCACGTGACTACACGGGCCAATCACGGAGGCCTCTCTCCCCCTTTTCTCCTCTCTCTCTCTCTTTTTCCTCCTCGCGGCTCTGTGCTCTCGGCGAAATGTATATACGCCGACGGCATGCCTTTGGTGGACGTGCCGTCATCAAACTCAAAACGACAGTGACGGAGGGACAGAAGTAACTACGTCACTTTCCTACGGATTATAATCAGCTTGCGGTCTTGAATCGAATGAAGGCAAAATTTTAACCATGAATACGTCCATTGGGTTCGGCAGTAAACATTACTTTCGTTATGACCAAGTAAGTCACCCATTGAAAGGTTAATTATCAAATTTTGGTTAATTAGTGATCATAATGTGACGTTTATCCTCGCGTATAATGTGTGCCAACCACCCAAAACAACGGTGAAGACGGCACCCACGTAGCTATTAGATCCTTTTCTAAAAACAACTGTAAACCCTATTGGAAAACCCCAATATGAACAGCGTATTATGGATATTGGTAAACAATATCTTTTTATTGTATTACAATACAATATGGATAGTGTATTGGAAAACATTACATTTATTGTATTGTATTACAATAAGGGTTTGTTTGGGATTCCAATATCCATAATACGCTAAAAACATTGGAATCCTATACCCCTATTGGAAAACCCCAATATGAACAGCGTATTATGGATATTGGTAAACAATATCCTTTGAGTGTATTGGAAAACATTACAATTATTGTATTGTATTACAATAAGGGTTTGTTATGGGATCCCAATATCTATATTATGCTAAAAATATTGGAATCACATACCGTAAAAACCCTTATTGGATCCCCATGTGTCGTATGAGGATCCAATAAGGGTTTACGATTCCAGTGTACTTAGCGTATTATGGATATTGAAATCCAATATATTCTATCGGCTACCAATAAAACTATATACGTGTTGGAATATCACATTCAGCACGACATTTCTTTGCATGCAGTCTCCTTGTGTGTATTTCTGAGTGATGAAATAAAAAATGTTGCTGTTGTCAAATTATGAATAAAGAAGCAAAACACTGGGCTTATCCGTACCAAATATATTTCACATATTCCTGAACTGGAGGATCCAGCATTTACTGCAAAAGAAAGTTAATTGTTTAGGACCCTCATTCAAAAACTTGATGTTTGAAAACAATGCAACATCCTCACCTTTTAATGAAAACAGCACCTGCAAGCTGCAGCCATACAGAAAATGCAAGATAAAAATTTGTGATTAGTTCACGACAAGTAGCAATTCTTCACTAAGCCGGATAGATTCAAAATTATGTCTGCATTGATTGCGGAAAAATAAGCTTCAATGCCACTGCCACGGGTCATTCTTAGCTCGGTCAATTAAATATACGTATCCGCTCATCTGGCTTCAATATTATTGCTTCGCACCAGACTAGAGTATCTGGAATGCTCACCTTTGAGGAAAAACGAACTGGTGCTTGCTTGCTTGCAGGCCGTGGAAACTGGAAGAGAGATTTGCGATTAGTTGCGTCCAAGTAGCAGTTACTTTGAGTAGCCACGCAACGTACACTAAGTCAGAAAGATTCAAAATTACATGCGCGGGACATAGATATCTTCTTGCGACGTAACTGGGCACACGTCAATGTCGCCCGCGTGTATTATAAAAAAATAAGCTTCAATGAAGGAGCCCCCAGTCATTCTGAGCTCGGTCAATTAAATATGCTGTAGCGGTCGTCTGGCTTCAGTATTCCTGCTTTGGGAATCTGGAATTCTCACCTATGAGGAAAAACAGACTGGCACCTGCTGGCTCTTAGGCCGTGGAAACTGCCAGAAAGATTTGCGATTAGTTGCGTCCAAGAAGCAATTTCTTTGAGCAGCCACCTACAGCACACTAAGCCGGATAAATTCAAAATTACATGTGCGTGACATAATATGCCTCTTGTGACACAACTGGGCACACGTTTTGTCGCCTACAGCAATAGTGAAGCCAGACAAGCGGTAAGGCATATTTAATTGACGGAGCTCAGAACGACTGGGGACGCTTTTATTGAAGCTTGTTTTGCTGCAATACACACGTGTATTGCACGCGTGTATTGCAGAAAAACAAGCTTCAGTGAGAGCGTTCCCAGTCGTTCTGAGCTCCGTCAATTAAATATGCCGTACCGCTTGTCTGGCTTCAGTATTGCTGCTTAAGAGCAATCTAGAAAATCTGGAATCCTCACCTTTGAACGAGAATGAACTGGCACCTGCTGCCTTGGGGGCCATGGAAACTGCAAGAAAGATTTGTGATTAGTTGCGTCCAAGTAGCAATAGACGATTTGCAATTTTCCCAAGCGCCCCGGCCCGCGCGTGAGGAATTGTGGGAGAGATTGTCCCTCGCCTGGCCACTCTGCCTTGAGGTCGCATTGCCTTGTCGCTTGTCTCCTCTTAATCCTCTGTTTTTCGATTTCATTGCCTATTTTTATCTATTCCAGCGTATTTTTTATTGCTTCTAGGTGTTTCTATTCTCCCCTGCGCATGATATTTCTTGCAAATATATAGTATTTGTGTCTTTATTTTGCCTTTTTCGACGGGAGTGCCGACAGACAACACGCCGCTTCGCGCGTCGTTTCCCGGGTGAGTACTATCATTGCTATCGATTCTTATCGAGCTGTTAGCTGTTCATTTTGTTTCATTTGACCCGCGTGCAGTCAAGAGGAGCCATTTATGAACACACGCGCACATGTCATAGGCGTAGGCAGAGCTCTGAATCAACAATCGCGAGGCGAGAGCCGAGTGCACTCCGATTTGGTAGCCCGCGCTCGCTCCGTTGACTCGCACTGTATCGTGTGCCTTCGAGTGCCACTTACTTGACTAAGATACAGCAAGCCACTCTGCACGGGCTGTATCTTTTGCGATGCGGGCTCATGCTCGGTATTTTATAATAGTTGTAATTGAACTCTGCATGAATCTTGAAACATAACAAGCAGAATGTGCATGCCAAAAGGAATAGCAAATGAAACACCCACCATCTATCTATTTTCGGTTTTCGTCCGCAAGAAGCTCTCGTATAGGTAGCCCCCCTTGCTTAAGCCACTCCTCCCTAGTGTCCCGGTTGGGTCTCGTCCTGATGAATCGTCGGTGGAGACCTGAGGTGCGGTCAACATTAGATTAGACCTTTTGAGACAGAATCCATATACTTGCTGAGAGGAAGTACACCCAAACGAATCTCAGGCATGTCATTTATAGTGCATTTTAAATTGAGAGGCCTGATGTAAAATGAGACATCAATACTGACGCACCCTTCTTGCGAATCTAAAATTTTGAAGGCCTTGTCCCCCTCGCTAGGGGGACAAGGCACGTGAATCTGGGCACGTGGATGAAATTTTTTACCATACAGTTATTATAATGTACGCTAGAGGTTCAATTGGCGCTAGTGTGCTGTTGCAAATTGAAGCAGACAGCAAGCAGTCGGAAATTGACTTCCGGTAATGCATTTCTATGGGAAAAAGCGAGTGCATTTCCTCTCTGCGCTCGATTATAAGAGCAAATATCACGAATAATTCGTACGTACTAGGCACTTTGGAACATTTCCCAGTCACGCAGACGAAATAATTGGTCAGTTACGGCGTTTTTATTTTAAAATCTTGACATCAAAAACGGTGCTAAAACCGCTTCGTATATGCATTTATGTGCACTGTCGGACACTGTTAGCGCGAACACGGCGTCGAAGCTTTCCAGCATGGGTGATATACGTGCCAAACGAACGAAGGACATGTGGAAAACCAAGAGAGACGACAGGAACTACGAAGTAACACTGGATAAGTAACTCCTTGTGCTTGCAGACGATCAAAATAAATTGAAAGTCACGTAATATAGTCCGCTTTGCAATAAATAAGTACCGCTTTATTCTTTCTGCTCATGAATATGTGCGAAGATGCTTAATTGTTCTGGGTTCAAATCATCACCCGCACGCTCCAAATCTTTGCAAATAGGGAGAAGTCAGGGAACAGGTGCCCGATAAAGCTGCCCGTCAAAGGAAATAATAAGAAAACACACCTTTAGTAGTTCACGTACTTTATCCTTTACGTTTCGAACGTTTTTTTTAACCACTCGTAAAGATGCACGACGGGGTCATTTTCATATAGTGACAGAACGGGCATATTAGCAATATATAAGCACCAGCGGAATGCTGGCGAACTTTGAACACACTCTACATTCCTTTCGATCGTTATTTTGCTTAGAATAGTCGCTCGTTTCTATATACCTGCCATGAAAAAGGGGTTTGGGCCTGAAATATAGCGAAGTTTAACATCGTTCAGTGGTAAAGAAAAAATGCTGTAACTCAAGCAATTACACTTCCACAATATTAATAAAGGTACATACTATCCGGTACAACCGAAATAACAAAGGTTATTCGTGTTATTTTCCGGCGAAGAGACAAAATTCACGCGCTTTTTCCCATAGGAATACACAGGAAGACTGGAAAAGTAGACTGCTTGCTGTCTGCTTCAATTTGCAACCGGAAGTCCCGTAGACACTAGCGCCAGCTGAGCCTCTAGCGTGTATTGTAATAACTCTATGTTTTTTACCTTAACATCCCGACTCAATGTCCATCGCCGAATAATCAACCACCACACTTTAAATTTTTTTTTTTTTTCTGGAAAACACCGAGTCATGGACCACCCCTACAAAAGCCTAAACCAAGCATACTCGTACCGTGGCTTGTTTGCTCCGTGCTGCCCTTGAGTTAACTCGGGCTGACAATGTGTTTTTTAAATGAAACCCACGTTTTTAGTTTTGGTTTCACTTGTTGATCGAGGCAGGTGGATACTTTTGTAAAGCTTTCTCCCGATGCGCTTCCGAGTCAACATTTTTGCAATGGCCAACCCCCGGGCTTTGATTTTGCGCTCCTTGACGAATGCTGAAACTCATATAGGCGGGCAATAGCTCACCTTAAAAATACTTGCTCTTGGTGGCCGAGAACAAACTCGTGTTGCTGATTGGCAGCCACTTACTGCCAAGAATTGCTGCACATATCCGTAAAAACCCAGTCTTAGTCTAATACAGATGCTTTGGCCGGACGGAGACACAAAAGCCTGACACAAGACCAGTATAAAGACCGGAAACAGAGTGTCTGTGAGGAAAGAAACACACAACTCAGATAGGCATCAATCACTCACCTTGAAAACACTTGCCATAAGCGGCAAAGAGCAAACTTCTGGCCTTGATTGGCTGGTGCTTGCCGCCAAGACCTGCATGTATAAGAAAGAACCCGGTCTTAGTCAAACTTGGGTGTTTTGGCAGAAGAGAGACAACGAAATACTAATGCAAAACCACTACACATAGGAAATGGCATCCGAGAGGAATGGAACATAAAACTCATATAGGCGGGCAATAGCTCACCTTGAAACTACTTGGTCTTTGTGGTCGAGAACAAACTTGTGTTCCTAATTGGGAGCCATTTTCTGCGAAGAATACCTGCACATATCTTAAAGAACCCAGTCTTAGTCTAACACAGATGCTTTGGTCAGACAGACACACAAAAGTCTGATACTAACCACAAAAAGCAGGAAATAGTGTCTGCGAGAGATGCAAACAGACTCAGGTGGAGAGGATCGTTCTGTTTCACCTTAGTCAAACAGTGTAGCTCATTTTGCTAAAACAATGCATATTTGCTAAAAAAAGTATAATATATATTTTGCCCCATTTAGCAGAGTTTACTGCCAAGGATAACTGCACACCAGAACAAGTCAGACTTAGTCACAGTTTTTTTTTTCTTTTGATGAGCGACAACAGAATCCTAGACGGATGATGAAACAAAATATGGGTCCAGCAAAAACAATTTGGGGGTTTTATGTGCCAAACCAACGACGGACATCTGGCACGCCCTAGCGGAGGACTGAGGATTAATTTGGACCACCTGGGGATCTTTTGACGTGCAACCGAAAGCTTGGTTACACGGCGCCTCCTCCGCAATGAGCCTCCGTCAGATTGCGGGCACCTCGGCCGGGATTCGAACCCGCCACATGGGGATCCGTAGGCCAGCGCTCTTGCGTCGGAGTCACCGAGGCGGCAGAGCCCAGCAAGACAGGCTAGCTTGCCTTGATGCAAGCACAGTGCGTTGGCCGACAAATGAGGTTCTATTCTTGGTCACTCATCATATTTGGTGGGAATAGTAAAGTAAATGAAAATAAGGCAATCTCTCTTGCAGCCCACGGCTGCAAACGAAATTCATATACCTCGATAAACGACCTAGAAATAAAATTTGGTGGTGGCCGAGTGGTTTAAGGTGTCAAATTTCAAACTTACAGACTGTGTAGTTCTAGCTTAAGTCCTCCTGGTGTATATTTTTACACCTATTAATTATATTTAAATTGTTTTTTCGATTTTTGAGGCACTAGCACATAATTTATTCGCTAATTCACCTTTAGAAGCGTTTTAATTATACCCTGCAGCTTCCTAGTGCTCGTAATAGATTCTCAGTAAGAGCGGCTTTCAATTTTTTTTTCTTGCCCTCATTGCTGTTTGCTTCCTCACCCTTAAAATGCTGACAACTCGACACAGAAGTAATAAAAGACCTGTTTGAAATGTGATGAAGATTGGCATTTCCAAGTTGTAGCCCTGCTTCATGCCACGACCATGCCACTATACCATACCTGAGTGCAGTGACGAATGGTCCCAGGTGCTATGTCCCAACGGTACATAGCCTTACGGCGTGGTGCGACTCGTGCAGCACCTATGCTTCGTGACGGAGCCAGTGAGTGAGGTGCGACCTGCTAGAGCTGTGCAAGCCACAGCTTTACAGCCTGCAAAGAGTGGGAAGATGCCCCTCCCTTTGCAGAGCTTGCAATAGCTCACGAAGAAGCTATTGCAAGCATTAGGGAGCCACAGTGTGTGATAAAAGCACTTCCGAATGTGAATTAGTGTGTAATTATGTGCCTATACGTTAAAACGTTTAAAAGAGGTATATATATACATGCACAAAAAAAAGGCAAAAAAACAAACAAAATAACGTCTTTACGTGGGCTTGAACCTAGAGCTCCACTGCCCTTGATTTCAGTTTCAAGGCCCCCTTCAGGCGTGGAACTTTTCCAGCAATTTTGAGGTGGCTGGCGGGTTGTTTCCTAGGTTCTCCCAGATCAACGCGAATTGCTGAGATCGGGTTCGGCTCGAAACGGACGAGCAACTAGAACTAGCGAGAAGTGTGAAGCGGCAGCAGCCTATCAGGGACGCAATATTTTCATGTGACACCCCTGTGGTGGTGATGATGACAGCTAAAAACTTGGCTCTGGTATGAAATGAATCGTTTTTGGAAATAAACTGTTTCAAAATGATGAGTTAGTATTCTCAGCACAAATTAAAGATATAAAAACATGTTTTTTTGGATATAACTGCGCATGTAAATAGTGCAAAAAAATAAAATTTCATGATGATGATGATGGCAAGTCATAGCAATTCGGTTGCTGCGTGTGAACGCGGGCGGCCTGTGTTGCGACGTCATGTTGCTAGGTGGAATTGCCCCGTCTGAAGCGGGCCTTGTTGGCCCGCTTCAGAAGGGACAATTTCAATTTCACCCAGCAACAAGGCCCGCTTCAGACGAGGCGATTTCACCCAGCAACTTGACGTCGCAACACCAGCAAGACGGGCGCCCGCGTTCACACGCAGAAACCAAATTGCTACGACTTGTCATCATCATCATGAAATTTCATTTTTCTTGAACTATTTAGATGCATACTTATATCCAAAAAAACATGTCTTTATAACTTTAAATTGTGCTGAGAATACTAAATCATTTTTTTGAAACAGTTTATTTCCAAAAACGATCCATTTCAAACCAGAACTAAGTTTTCAGTTGTCATCATCACCACCACAGGTGTGTCGTGTAAAAATATCACATTCCTGATTGGCTGCTGCCGCTTCAAACGTCTCTGAATTGTCCGAGTTGCTCGTCCGCTTCGAGCCAAACCCGATCTCAGCAATTCGTGTCGATCTAGGGAAAGCTAGGAAACAACCTGCCAGCAACCCCGAAATTGCTGGAAAAGTTGCCCCATCTGAAGCGGGCCTAAGACACCCTATTGTCTGGTACAAAGGCCATTTAGGAACGTTCGGGTGTTTAAACATCATAATAACCTTTTTACAAAAAAAAAACAAAAAAACAAAAGACAACAAGAGAAAAACACATTTCAGAGGGAAAAGTTAAGGAAAGGGAAAGTACCATTATGTTCAGTGAAGTTCTGTGACAAGACTCGGGACTCGAGCAGGAATGCCGTTATCCTTGGTGTGACCCCCTGAGACTGTCTTGCTGCCTTTGCTGGGGTTTATCTGACTGAAGTACCTGTATGAAAAGTAGAAGAAACATATGTGTATAACACTCATTCACACGAAAATTTGTCAAAATCCAAAATGACCCATGGAGAAAATTATGCGAGGAATTTTTCGGCCACGTTGGCCGAGTCACCTCTCATGGCCAATGTTTCATTGCAACTTTAACTGTAGTGAACAGTTATAGGGTATATTACAAACATAGCGCAGTTTGATACAAAACTACAACACACAAAACAGCACTCTAATACAGTATGTTGAGGTACCTCTGAACAAATTCCAGGGTTTCATGGTGCCTCCTTCAGATACCTGATGTTGAACATGAAATATGTGCACCAAGGAGTGAGCAAACAGTGACTTCCAATTAGTCTCAAGCACCAGCGACATGTCGACAAGGAGTGCAATATGTAGAAAACGTCGTTTAGAAGTGTGCAGCCAAGATGAAAAAGCAAGATATAACGATATCAGAATAAGATCACACAAAAAAGGCTCGTTGTAGCCATCTACAATCTAGGCACAGCGATGAGTCGACCGACGTACAGCCGCGATTCACTTTGCGTTGATTGAGGTGAAACATGGTCAACGAAAAGATAAAAAACGCGTTTTTTTTTACACTATTTGCTTTGCGCAGTTGGGCGGCGTCACAAAAATCTGACTCGCTCGCTAGCGTTTCTCAACTTCGTTCGGCGCCAGTCGGCACCACAGATCAGTGGTCGGCACTCATGGTCTAAACGGGAGGAAAAGAGTACGAGCTCAGAGCCGAGCGTCAATCGCGACTTTCCTAAAGAGAAGCTCCGGTAACACTTCGGCGACTCGTCAGCTTCAAACAACGCCTCTTCGAACGAATCCAATGCGTCAAACCACAGGGTCAAACGGTGGCGGCAGAAAGCACGCCGGAAGGAAGGGGGCTGGAGGCTGAGTATCCGAAAGAGACGCGGCGCTGGTTTTTATGTCTATTTCGCACAAGAGATAACAAGATAGCAAAGCTAGCCGAGTGTGAACACTGACTGACGTTACATTGGAGTACACGCAGTCGAAACGACGCCTGCAACAGAGCACAGCGGCACAGCTAGAGGCTTTCAACAGGGGACACGCGTTCAAATAAGCTGCGATTTCAAAACTTCATGTCTCCTTTCTGTCCTTCGGTGTTTACTTTGATCCTTGTAAACCAAAGCACTCAATGCTGCAAGTAATAAAGTCGTGCATACGTACCTTTCGACGCGATTGAAAGTGTGCTGGTTTCGCTTGGTGCCCACGAGCAAAGACCGCGACCTTCGTCTCACCCTACGATGGACTAAAGGCAGAAGCTAAGAACCGTCAGATCCAATCACGAGCCACTTAGACATTGTGTGGTATTTCGCTTCGAAGCGCGTATCGGTGCCCACGTCTCGTATCACTGATGGGAATGGGCCGACAGTGGTTCGGATCGAGCAATGAGTGACTCAACAATTTCACATTGCAAAGAAAGCCACGGCTTACTGGCTCATTGCAGTGGCGAAGCTATAAAAATGACGCAGCGGTTTTGGATTCAGAGCATTATTCGTCCAAACCTAACCAATGCTAAGCGTGTCATAGTTTAGCGTGGAACGTGATTGGACCTGGCGGCCCGTGGCTTTGGCCTTTAGTCCACCGTAGGATGAGACGAAGTATAGTATAATCCGTCAGTCGCGCCTGTGGCGCCGACGAAACCGACGCCCGGCCGCTGCGCAGTTGCATTCTCGGCGGCTCTCTCGCCGGCTTGGCGGCTTGGCTAGGCTTCGCCTCGGCTACAGCGCAGGCTCGCGCCCTTCGAATAGAGGAACTCATCCGGAACGCGAACTGGCGCGCGCGCGTGTTGACGATGGAATTGATGGAATCATGGAAACTCATCTAAAAAACGAGACTGTGACGTATCGTTTGATGGCGCCAATGCACGTATTTTTCACGTCCCTTTTTATACAGTGTGTGAATTTCGCGAAACAGGCGACGAAGAGTGGTGGGTGAAATGTGCTCGCATGTTGTCGTGGATTTTGTGTACGACGTAGGATTACCCAGAAAGGAGGGTAAATATCGATAAATGCGCGTAAGAACTACGTGCCTGTCAAGCCTATTCACCCTCATTATTTTATCGTCCAAACTGACCTTGTCGCGTATCGCGTTACATCGAATTGTATCGCGGTACGTTGGGTTTATCGTTCGGCGATCAACTTTTGTTGCATTACAACAACTACAATAAACATTTGTTGGAGAACGATCACTCCAATAAGCTCGTCGTTATTGGGCTTTTTTATTGAAATGTAGGTCGCGGTTTTTCCAGCTTGTTATTCTGAATGGTTTGGTGGTTGTCTAGCATTTAAAGCGCGCGAGGGTGTGTGTACCGTGTGCCGTACCTACAGCTGTACATACTTGCACTGTCGATCAATGTTAATGTTTTCGCGGGTCCATGTCACATGAGCGAATGACGTTTTAGCGAACAGCGACATTTGAGCGAATCGACATTTTAGCGAATAACGGGGGCGCGCGTTAAGCCATCCGCCGCGCTGCGCTTTAAGGCCAGTTCAGACACTTGCGTTTGACTGCGGTGCGTTCGACTACGGAAGCGCGACTGCGGTACGATGCGGAGTACGCTTGCGGACTGCTTGTACACACAGTTGCGTCGAAGCGCCGTCCGCCGCAGTCAAGAACCAATAGGAGCTTGCTATCGGCGCTTGCGGCGCACCAATCGAAACCGCGACTTGCAAAGCGAATGAAGTCAAGCAACTATGACACTATGATCACAACAAACATGGCGGCGTCCAGCGGTAGCATCGCGACTTCTCCGTGTTCGCCGGGGTTGTTGAGACTGGAAGAAACAGAAAACCTGAGGAATCTCTTCCTAGACTGCGTGCGGGGCTACATTGCACAGGCCGGCAGTGAGACGAACTGGCCCCTGGTTGTGCGGGCTACCACCGCGATGATTTTGCTCCAGCGACGACGCCACCCCGGCCGCGAGTGGGTCCGATCACTCCTGCGCTCCCGCGAAACTTTCGGGGAGTACCACCATTTAGTTCGCGACATGCGTTTGGACAACGGCCAGGACTTCTTTCAATACTTCAGAATGACGAGGCAAAGGTGAGTATGTAGAAGAAACTTTGGTAAGAGGGATCTGTCCCAGTTTTTCATGTAGGGCTCTGCGGTGCATGGAAGTGCCGAATTTGCCTCGCAAATTTTCTGCTGCCTCGGTGTCACCCGATTTCGTGGGGTTTTGTGGGGCACTATCCTTGTGGCTACCACTAGAAATAGAGCTGGATTACTAGCTGTCTTGGAAGAGGTGGCAAAAATGATTTGCTGGTCGCGTAGCATTACTGAGTGTTTTGTTTTGGCTTCCCTGCAATCGCGCGCTGTTCTGTTTTAGGTCGCCGGCGGTTTGATTTTGGTCGCTGGAAATTAGTCAGCGACGGCGTTACGTTTCAGAACACTTCAGCAGTGTTCATGTATGAGTCAAATTAGGAATTCCGTCTGACTAATGCACGAGCGTATCTAACACGAAATCATTTATGCAATACAAGTGCATGTCATTGATGTAGTTGCGAAATGTTGAATTTGGGATGACGGCACAAGGTTTTTATCTTTAAAAAGTAGTAAGTGTTAGGCAGACCTATTGAGAACATTTCAAGGTTATAACTGGGAGTGCAGTCCCTCAAACATTATTTACATTCCAATGTTACTTAACACACTTTCACCAGTTCGGAGAACCAAAGTTTTAGTTTAGCGCGCCTGCAAACCTCGATTTTTCTCTGCCTAGTTCTGCTCGAGGAATTGCATTACTTTCTACGAGGTGCATAATTCGGTCACAGTATGTAGTAAGAGTAATACAAGATAACAAATTGCGAAGTTATTTACGCTGTACATTGTGTGCCTGCACCATAGTATGAATAGCACAAACAAGCAATCTGTATTTTATATATTTTTTAAAAATTGTAAGGTTATCAATCATCCAATTAATGTGGCAGACCGCACTTTGAGCACTATTCAAAGGATTCGAGGTTGTGGCTCCTGAATGTGTCGTCTCAGCAAATTGCAGAAAAGGACGGATGTCGTGTTCGTGCTCTGTACATCCACTTAAATTGACACTTTTCTTTCTCTTTTTAATGCACAGGCACTGTTGGGTCGCCATTTTACCAAAATACGACAGCAGAGCCTGATATCTTAGTTTGCAGCAATTATGAAATGCACTGGCTTATAGGTCTCGAGGTATTTGTGGTTATTGCAATAGCACTAAAACCTCTTGGTCTGCAGATTCGACCACCTCCTCTCGCTGGTCGGCCCCAGCCTACAGAAGGAAACAACCTTCTGGAGGGAGCCCATACCACCAGCTGAAAGGTTGGCCCTGACAATCAGGTATGTCAAAGCTACTGCTCCACTAACGAGCTCTGTCACACAAGACGTGAGCACTGTTTCAAAAATAGGCCCATACTTATTCGTTCAAGTGGTGCAATCGACGTCCCCTCACCTTTGGCCAAGGGAAGAATAAAATCCTGATTTCTTAATTGCAGCTGTTGTTAAGGGCTAATAATTTAATAGATAATGTTAGTGGATTTGTTCACGATGGTTCAGTTTAGCGAACATAATACGAAACAATGGTGTTTGACAGCACGGCAGATATTGCTTTCCAAAGTGGTACAGTAAACAGAGACCTAAATATTGCCGCATGCATGGCCGAGTGGCTCACACACTTGGCTGTTACGCAAAGGGCCCCAGGTTTGATGCCTGGGAGCCTCACGTCACTTTAGTTAATTTGTTAGAAAGTTTTGAGTGAGTGATCATACATACTAGGTGCTTTCGGAAGCCACATGCCTCTGCCCGCATCACATACAATTTGCGACATGTAGTATAATGCTTATAATATAACCACTCTCTCTGCAGTTGCAACCAGTCATTTTGCATTTGTCTAGGCTACAGTTGCTTGTTAACATTTCAGGTACCTTGCTCATGGAGCATCCCAGGCCATCTGTGCGATGACCTTTCGAATAGGGCGGTCTACCGCAAGTGAGATCATCCAGGAGACCTGCGAGGCCCTGCGTGCAGTTTTGGAACCCCTCTATCGCCCTGTAGGTACCCCATTTTCACCCCTTTTAAGGCAGGAAAACTTTGATGCCAGAAGACATATCCATTTTCTAAATCATTTTTGTGGTTTTGAGTGAACGAACAAAATGTATGCCACTGTATAACATTTTTAACCAACAGTTTCGCCACCTGCCTTGCCTTCAATGTCAAAAGCTCTGCTGGAAACCACACATACTTTTGTGCTACAATCTTTTATTCAATTTACATTATGAAACATCTCGTCACATCAAATTGTTCCGGTTCGAAAACTGAACACGTCCGCCATCTTCAGTAGCCACAATGTGACGTAAAATGTAGACGCACAGCGAAAGCAAAAAAAAAAAGAAGTAAAATGCAGGTTCACAGCAAAAGGACATACAATGTAAGTGCACACTGCCACTGGAGCACTTAGTTATGGCGGGCAAGCGCTATCCCGCACTCCGTCTCTCCAGCGTGCTGTGCAGCCAAAGCCACAACATTTGTAAGTCAATCAAGAGGATAAACGTCGCCTCTGTCTTCCTCATGTGAGCAGAAACTGTCAGTTTAGATCTGCATGCTGCAGAGTCACCGTGCAGAGTGGTGTTTACCCTTCTGGGTGGTGCAAGAGTGCCTTAACTCTGGCTGCACTGCACATTGTTAGTGCGGCAGAGTATAGAGCAGTTATCGTTCTAGCTACTCAATCATGTGACGGGATATACCCACTTTTTCAACTGGTGTAGGAAGAGGTAGTTAGATTCTGCTGGCCACCGCTTAATCGCCCACCGTGTCTTGGCTTCGTGCTCACACAATATCAATAGGGATGCTGTAAATTGCAAATTCATTTTGTTAGAGCTGCATTGGGTTAGCACTTTTATCGCACTTGTGCAGTATTGGTTGACACAGCATAAACATCAGATTCGTCATGTTACGAACAGGCCCTTTCAAGAAATCTGCACAGGTCAAGATGTTTCACACAATTTTTGTGACAACTGTGCTGTTTCATAATTTCACTCGGGCCCCCATTTTCCTGGCATCTTGCCCGTGGCATGGCTAGCCACCGATATTCAGCTGCAATCAAATGCTTGCGTCAATGTGAATTGGGAGAGCTGAATGGACTCTTCACCTTAGCGTACAAGCCCGGTCCAGAGGTTAGGGATAACCCGTCATGTGACAAATAGTTGACACGAGAGTCTCTACAATGGCGTCCCTCCATAAAAGTTGGCTGTTTGCATGGCGGCATCAAACTCTTACGGATCAAATTATAATTATGCTCTTGGCATATTTCCTTTTCTTTTCTATATGCCCATGCATAGTTCGGTGCTAGCACCAAAATATCTGTTTTCTTTGTGCCCCATTACGTCCATGGTGCACCAGCCTAGTTGTGCAGTAAACATTTCCAAGAGACGATTTGTACACTCAAGTTTTAGACGGGTGTGGTTGTTGTTGTTAAAAACCTCTCTTATTGAATCCAATAAGAATATAGAAAAAAGGAAACGATGGGTGGCTGCCCTATTCGGGGGCTCCACCGGCCTTGGACGCTATTGCCACTCTCGTTGCCAGCAGTAGCTGTTGGCTGAGGTCCTTGCTGCGTAACACGGCCCCCCATTGTTCCGTCTTCGGATTCGTGAATGGCACTAGGCCTCGGATCTTCTGACAGGCCCACACGACGAGATACGCATCGGCTCGTTCGCACCCGCAGTGCGTGCATGCGGGAGACGGGTGGGACGACGGGTACCACGCGTTGAGTCTGTCTGGCGTTGGTAGTGAATTCGTCTAGAGTCTTCGTATAAGGTGTTCTTCTCTCGAGAGATTCTTATATGGAAGAGGGAACCGCCACCTGGCGAGTCGCATGGCATTTAGTCGTTCGGAGTATGATGCCTCGTCGTCAGCGTCGTCGCCGCGGGAGGGGAGGCCCGTTTGGGAAGTAAACCTTGGGCCGTGGCGTGAGCCGCCTCGTTCCCCCTGCGTCTTATGTAGTCCGGCGTCCACACGACATGTACCGACTTCGGTGGGTGCTCACGAGCCAGTCTTGCTGCTACGTGTCCGACGGAGCCCGCCTCAAAGTTTCGACACGCTGCCCGAGAGTCTGTAAGCACAGTCACTTTCAAGTTCCAAGTGATGGGCAGAGCTATGGCCACCATCTCAATGCGGGTTGCAGACTTGATCTTCTTCACCGACGCTGCACTGATTGTCTTCTCGCTGTCCGAGGACATCATGGCCGCCGTTGCGATTCCGTCGTGTCCCTGGGCCGCGTCTATGTACGCGGTTCCGCTCCTGCAATCCCACGTGCGCCCCAGGGCCTCGGATCTTGCTCTTCTCCTGTCTGCGGCTCCCTCCGGATGCATGTTTTTCGGTATTCTGCTGATCTTGATCTTGGCTCTGACTTCTCGAGGAAGGTCCTTGGATGGAGGGGCCCGGCTCCCATGAGCTTCCAGGTTCAGCTTCCCAAGCAGCCACCTGCCATTGGCCATCCCGTCTGGCCGTTTGAGTTGCGCTGCAATCTGTGCGTCTCTCAGTTCCTCCAGAGTGTTGTGTACACCCAACTCCACGAGCCGCTCGATGTGTATGCTCTGGCACTCCCAGTGCCCACTTGAAGGCCTTTTTGATCATGACGTTCAGCTCTCCCAGTTCGGTCACTGTGAGGTGAAGGTAGGCTATCCTGTACGTAATACGGGAGATCGCGAACGCCTGCACCAGCTGGATCGTTTCTTTCTCCTTAAGTTTGTGCCTCTTGTTGCATGTTCTTCACAGCATACCAGCCACTTGTTCGGTCAAGGTGGCCAGCTTCCGAATCGTCACCATGTTACGTACCTCTGCCCTGGGGAATATACTGCCCTAGGATCTGGACCATGCTGGGCTTTGGTATCGGTTGGTTGTCGAGTTTGATGTTGATGATCCTAATGGATCTTTCCCAGGGATTGCGAAACACGAGCAGCTTCGATTTCTCCGGAGCACTCTCGAGCCTCTTGCTCTTCACATACGCCGCGACCGCATTCACTGCCCTCTGCAGCTGTTCCTCGACTCGGTGTCTCTGCCCGTCTTGCAGCAGATGGCGACGCTGTCGGCGTAGGTGGCTTGTTCGATGCCTGGTATCTCGTTTAGCTTTGCCGGGACATCCCGCATGGCCAGGTTGAACAGGAGTGGGGACAGCACGACGCCTTGCGGCACCCCCTTTGGGCCCAAGGTGATTGGCTGGGACATGATGGTGCCGAGCATCAGAGTGGCCTGTCTCCTCGTCAGAAAGCTTCTCATGTAGTTGTAAATTCTCTTGCCACACTGCACACCGTTCAGGCCCTCGAGTAGGCTGGCGTGTGTGACGTTGTCAAAGCCCCCCGTTCAGGTACAATATGACGATGCAGAGCGCCTGACCCTTTGGGGGTTCTCCAGTAGGTCCTTATACATCCACAGGACGTCCTGTGTAGACGTGTGTGGCCGGAAGCCGAACTGAGTGTTTGCCAGGACTGAGTGCTTCTCGATATACTTCGTCAGTCGGGTATTGATCACCCTCTCGAAGGCGGGTTTTGCTTGAAAATATTTGAATGTCTCTACATTTCACTTTCCTCTGGCGTTTACACACTCCACAGCAACGCACAGATGTTGAACAGAAATTTCAGGTGAAGCGATCAGAGCTGTTGTACAGCTTTGTTCGGGAGGTGGCACTCACGGTGGACTGCTTCGTCCAACTGATTTTGCAGGAGGAGTAAGATTTCGTCGTCTTATTCCTTGAACTGGCAGCTTGGCAGGTGGCGCACGAAGAAGGTGGCTTTAGGGAGAGGTTTTGTAATAGAATACTATTTATTTCACTTTACAAATTATATGCACGTTATGTACACAATAGGGGACAGTTGTTATTTCAGTCAAATTCCAAAGAAGCCAAAAGTCTGAACCCGTCGCCTGTCATGTACTTTTGGGTCGTACGTCCTCCTCACGCTTAAGAAAGGGCCGGCAAATAATTTTGAAATCTGTCGAAGCCACGTGCTGTCCCTCGTCCCACAGTTGAGTGGGCTATGACTCGCACATTTGTCAAGTCCCAAACGATCCTGAGGCGACAGCCCCATAGCCTCGACAGTGGTCTCAGTCCCCTCCAGCAGGGCTGGGCAGGGATGCTCAAAAAAGTATTCTAGAATAAAGATACTGAGATGTGTTAATTGTGCTCTCGCCAGGCACGTAGCTGCTCATTAGGCAGATAGTGAGACCCTCCAGATTGAAAAATAATTTCGATATTCGTGCTCCTGGGGGCCAAAGAAAGAGGACTTAAGTGTTTTTAGAGCACAGTTCGTAGGCGCCCATTCCCGCATATCGTGGCGTCGCCATCGCCGTCGGCGTCAGCATAGCCGGAGGAGGAGGAAGAAGAAAAAATATAATATTCTATATTATCCAGAGGAGGAGGGGAGGGAGGAGGAGGAGGGTGCAGAGGAGAGAAGAGAGTATGGAGGGGAGGGCATAGAGGGGTACGGAGGTGTTATAGAGGGCACGCGATTACCTATTTTTAAATAATTGGTTTGTACTTATGCACTATTTACAAGTAGAAAAAAGCAAACCTATTCAAATCGGAACACCTTAAGAGCTGCGCTCCAATTTTGCATTACAGAGAAACATAAATGTATAAATTTTTCTCAAGTACAGTACCACTTCATTTAGCTGAGTTTAAGATGTTGTCTTCCCCTTTATTCTCCTTCTTCTATGTATAAGTTTTTTCTCTTTCATGTCCCAGTCCTGAGTTAGGTTACATCATACCTTGTTAGGAGAGCAGCAACCATTGATGGGGACGTGAGCTTCCCATCAATCCACACCAGAAGAATAATATTTTGGCAACATGGTTACAGATACATTCAGAGGGCATGTTTAATATGTGCTGCGGCTTTTATGCAAATGGTTGGCCATGAAAATTTCAGAGGAACCCACTCGTTTGATCTCGATAGCCGACCCTATGCTCTTCAAGTGTTTAAACAACAGCTAGCAGAAAAGCCAAGCTCCAAAAAAATATGCAGTCATACAGTTCCACAACTTGAGGCTTTTAAAAACTTAATCATTAGCTGCTGATGCCATTTAATTTATTGTGGACTCCCGTTTTTCTAGGTACCCAATTCTGCCCAGTGGGAGCGCATCGCAGCAGGCTTCAGCACTCAGTGGAACTTCCCGAACTGTGTCGGGGCCCTGGATGGAAAGCACGTGGCAATTGAGGCTCTACCGGGTGCAGGCTCCGACACGTTCAATTACAAAGGCTTTCACAGCATTGTGCTGATGGCCTGCTGCGATGCGAGCTACAAGTTCACCCTGGTGGACGTAGGGCAGCCTGGGCGGTACAGCGATGGCGGTGTGTTCCGCAACTCCGAGATGGGCGAGCGGATCCTGTCGGACACAGCGGGCCTGCCTCCGCCAGCGCACTTGCCAGAAACAAGGACAAAGCTCCCATTTGTGTTTGTGGGGGACGAGGCGTTTCCCCTGCTCACTAGTCTGATGCGCCCCTTTCCTCGTAAGGGCCTGAAGTTACCACAGAAAGTGTTTAACTACAGGCTCTCTCGAGCTAGGCGCGTCATCGAGAATACCTTTGGGATACTTGTGGCGCGTTGGCGCATATTCAGACAACCAATCCAGGCGTCCGCGAAGACCTTGGAGGCCGTTGTCTGGGCATGTGTCAGCCTCCACAACTATCTCAGGGCATCGGACAAGAGTGAGCGGGGGGAGCGCCTCTACTGCCCTGCTGGGTATGTTGACACTGACAAAGAAGGTCACCCGGGCCAGACCACCAACGGCCGCTGGCGGGTCGAGAGTGCCGACGGCACTGCTCTCTCGGATGTGGGGCGTGTCAGCTCCAACACGCATGCGACAGTTGCCAAAGTGTCCGAGAGAAGTACATGAAGTACTTCTGCAGCCGTCGTGGCGAGGTCCCATGGCAATATAATGTGGTGCTGAGGGGAGCGGCACCGGCAGCACCTAATGCCTAGGATGCCTGACTATAGCCGGTGACAGGTCAAGCTCCTCCCACCTCTTTCCACTTCGGCAGAGCGAACGCTCGAGAGGTGAGCTCCTCTCCACCGTTCGCTCCGCTGAAGTGGAAAGGGGTGGGAGCAGCTTCCACTTTGTTCTTGAACTGTCACCAGCTATACCGTATTTACTCGCATACTTCACAACAGGCATGAATATTTGGACTTTTTTTTTCTTGCATAATGAGCGCATTTTTAATTTTCAGCTCTGCAAGTCTTGAACTGCGTGCGACTAAGCCGGCTATCCACCACAGCCCGCAAATTTTCTTTTTCCGCCAAGAGGCTAGGCCAAGTTAAGCAAAGCCAAGCCGCTCTCGTAATGGCTGCAGTGCGTGGTTGCGGAAGTGATCAACCGTGAAACCGAGCAGCGCGCATGCCTAGTGATGCTGGCGTCGAGGAATTGCCCAGCCCCGGACATGCTTCACCTATCTGATGCACTGATGTCAACAAACACGCCATCGTCTGTGATCCACTTTCGGACAGTGATATTGTGAAAGTGGTTAGGCCTAAGAACGGTTGTGTCGCTCTCCGTGCCGAGTGAGCTTCGTAGGGCGCTTTCTCTTCAGCAAAAGGCGTGCCAAAAGCGCCCTAAAAAAGGTTTGCAATTTAAAGAGCACGGTTACTGTGGTGCGGTCATGACCAGCCATGGGTGCGCCTCCATCAGTGACGACGTGCCGCAGTATCCTGCCATGTCATATTGGCACCTAAAATGGCATTTGAACAAAGTGTGTAAATGCAAAAATTTTACCCCGTGTAAGGAACGCTGCCCCCCAAATATGTGTCAATTTTTCGGGAAAACAACCGTGTTCATTATGCGAGTAAATACGGTACGTAGATTGTTGGGACTGTAATGTGTATTTGTGAGCGGCATTCACAAAACCTTTGGAAGGAAGGCAGAACTGAGATTTCAGTGTGTTTCAGCCCTTGTTTTGTGTCATTTGTTTTCTTAGTGAAATGCTTTTGGATTTGCCTGTATATATTTGCCATGTGAAATTGTAGGAAATAAATTTGCACCGAGATAACCTGCAATTCCTTTGGAGAAGTACAGTGTAGGGAATTTATTCAAAGGCACATGTGGAGTATGCAAGGTCACAGTATTTATCACAGTAAAATGATGCAACTCTAAATAATACTTTGCTGTTCAACACTGCAAACATATTCAAAAACCTGCACTTAACATATGCCACACTTTTACATCAGGTGGTGTCTTGCTTGTCCAAAATAAGCCTTTGTCATATTGCACGCACCTTAGCTGTGTTCAAACCTGCCAACATATTATGCACTGGACAGAAGACTTCTGGAACACAAGTTGTGTTCCAGTGCTCATAAAAAACAAAACTCAAATAATTTTTTTCACTAACACCTATGAATTTGTCTTTTCTATTCCTCTTAAAATATGCCTAACATATACTGAGGGAGCATGCAGTTAGTACAAGTTCTTGTGAGAACAGCGTAAAACATGGACAAAGTAGTGACTGTACAAACCAGGCAAATGTTTAACTGAAAGTTTCATTTGTGAAAAAAGCAACAAAGCCTTCACTTCTGCTCAGGAATGATGTGCATAGGCAAAGAACAAAGTTTTGTAATGCAGTGTCCGGACCATATTCTCTTATAAAATGTCACAGGGTGGGAGTAAACACAGGCTAGGTGTCGGACGACGTTCTAAAGATCCTTTTCACTAGGCTTCTTTATAAATTCGGCTAATCTGCTCGTGATGTTGAGTGCGCACGTGCCCTACAGCGTACGCTGATTCACAGATTTTAAAAAGAGCTTAATGAAAAGGATCTTTAGAACGTCGTCTGACACAGGTATTAATATGTTTAGGTCACGCGAAAGGGAACCTCGTTTGTTTGGTATGCTTATTTTATGTATTGAGATAGCTGGTCCTTGTGTCTGAACAGTGTCGTTAAGAGGTACATTTACCATTAGAGGTAGATGTTGCTGTTAAACACGTTTGGATGATATAGGTGTGCTACCCGGACAAAAGGACCAACTATCTCGACAGATAAAAGCATGCCAAATAAAAAAGAAGGGTCTTATTTGCATGGGTCAAACATCTTTAGTTCTCCCAGGTAGCAGAGTGGCCATTTTAGACCTGAGCTAGTGTTTGTTTACTTTCACGCTTTTTTATTGTATTAAAAAGTGTAGTCTTATGAGACTGTAACAGAAAACCTTGTTCTGTGCCTGTGCGCATCATACCGTATTAGAAGTGTCATTCCTGTTGTTTTCTTCCAAAACTTTGAGGTAATAGTTAAAGGGGCAGTGCAACGATTTTCAGACTTTGGCCAATTAACTGCGAAAATTAATCTACGTCGCATATGGAACGAAAAACCGAAAACCGTATTTTCTTGCGAGCGCTAGTTCTTATTTAAAAAAAAAATGAAACAAATTGAAGGTCGAGGTGCCTCAACCTTCCACGCCGACTTTCGAGTGACATACTCTGGGGGTTCACGTGGTTTCCCCTTGGGCCCTCTCTTCAGAGACCCAGCCGCTTCCTCCGCGATTGTCGACTTTCAAAGGATTAGCCTCGTCGAAGGTCGCGGCGCGCGACGGACACAAGGGACGGTTCGCCACGGGGCTGACTGCGAGTGTAGTAGCGGAGGGAGACAGGGTTTGTTGACTTCCGCGTACCCCCAGAGACGCTGTCATTTTAGTTCCCGCAGCCACCACAGGCGGTTGCGGATCGACAAAATAATTTGTTTTTTGCCTTGCGATTACGCAGCAGAATAGCAGTCTTTCGGGGAAAGGTGACGCGTTTTTGGTCACTTGGGCTTGCGTGAACAATATAAAAAATGCAAACTGGCGATTCTTTCAACATTGAAACCGTTGCACTGCCCCTTTAAGGCCTGTATTGTCAAGTATGAATGTAACTAAAGGTTATAGAATGAATGTGAAATGAAGCCACAGGTTGGCAGCAGGTATTTTCCATGACTTAGCCAAAAGTAAATGCTATTCGAAATTGCGAACAAAGATAAGACTCAAATGAAAAAACTTGTGAACCTATACAGTTTACAACCTAATGTTCACACTCGTCAAAGTGACCTTGTTGCTGAAATTTATAAATTATTTTGTGTATTTCAAACTTTGCTGAAGCCTGCAGGTGCTGAGGCACCAATGCTAGTTCGTGGCTGATGCTGAGTGCAAATGCCATGATGGCGGGATTACTACTGTCCATGTGTGGCCTTGTGCATGAATTTGCCATTGCGCTCGAAGTTTGTCCGAGCACCCTCAGGAGCTCGGATTCCTCTCGCGTCCGGATGTGCTGGGCGCTAGACCTGGCACGCCGCTTGGGAGCCGGTGGTCTTGGCCCTTCAGGAGACGCGGGCCTCTTCGTAGCAGCAGGCGCTGCTCCATTGGATTGACTAGAACGACCTGCCTGAGGCAGAAGATCCTCGTGTGATGCTGCTGGGCCTTCCAGGGGTGGGGTCAGCTGCGCCGCATTCGGTGTCTCGCCCCTCTCCTCCAAGTTCACCAGCATGGAACATGTAGCCGAGGGCTCGAGGTCGTCACAATCCTGTCGAGGAAATTGCTTGCATAGAACACAGAAACAGACACTCCAAACAGCGCTGCACACTACAGGACAGTAACTTTTATGAAATTTTCGCAAACAGGTTTGATTTATCAACTAGACCAAAGCAATGGAAGCAGGTCAGGACAGCAATCCAGCTTCAGTGTCCAGGAGCCTGTTAGTAATCTCCGAAGCACATGTATTGTAAAACATGCCAATCACCAACTTTTCTTTTAACCCCATAACTATTTTGGATGAGCCTCACTCGTAAACGTGGAGCCATTCCCAGCCTGTTCAAGACAAGTGTAGCTCGTCTCCCTTCCTTAGTTTACCACTGGACCGTCGTGGATGGCCCAGGCTCGCTCATGGCTTAGTTTGCGACTCTGCCAACAAATGAAAGTGTAGGTTCTTTGGTTTAGTTTCGCTCCTTTTTTCTTTGAGGCGGAAATTTTGATTTGAAAAACAAAAAGAGCTTCCCCACAAAAAAAAAAAAAAAAGAATGTGGTGGGTCAGAAGTTGAAAAAAAAAAATGGTTATGGGGTTAAACTTGCCACGAAGCATACCAAATCGTTTTTGGCAACAGTAATAGGAGAAAAGCGGTTCAATTAGAATGTATACAAAAATGCTTATCAATGGGAATTGTTAAATAAAATATATAATTTCATGCCACAGTACGTCTTCCGTTCCTGCTTCAGGCGTCCCAGGCTGGCCTTCTGCAGCAGGGGTTCCTTTGCTACTGTAGACCCCCATCAGGATCTCTGCTTATCGAGGGAGGCACGAAAAATTTGAGAATGAAAGCAATGCACCTCCAAGCATAGTTCTTTTGGAAACGGAGAAACATAGTGGAGCTTTCAACTCGTCAGATTCTGTACAGGTACCATCACTTATAAAAACTTGCCTTGTGCTGTGGAGCCTTCACCTGGACTTGGCTCGTTGGTCTGGCCAGTGTTCGAGGCCCTCGACGCAGGTGCACGAACCATGGACCTACCACCAGATTAATCATTACAATCGCAAACATGTTCACAATTTGAAGTGTGTGGGCAAATGTTTGTCCCTACTTTCTGCGATGAATTTGCCCATCCAAGAATCCGAGGAACTTTGTAGAGCACCCACGTCGGCTGCGTCACGTCTTCCCGGCCGGCACCACTTTTGCCCTTTGTGCCTTTTGACTCCTTGGCGTATCTGTCACGAATCAGCCGCCACCTGCGCTTGCACTCCGCCTCCGTGACGCCTGAAATTAGGAACCTCATCAGGGCGGCACCAGCAAAATGAAAGCAATGGATTGCAAAAAGATACGATTAGAGGCAAAGAATGCACAATAATTACTCTCCCCCACTGAGGTCATTCGGAAAACAAAACAAGAAAACAAGGTACTGATGTACTTAATAAATATTGGTGCATTAGTTTTCCGTGTATACTGCACAAGATAGACGCACAACCCGGTTTTCAACATGCATGCTGCTAGAATATTTGCACGCCAATTTTTTTTATTCAAAAGCGGGACTTATCAGCGGCGCCTTGAGCATATGTTTGCGCGCACAGCTAATGCACTTGTGGTAGGTAATAGCAGCCTGGAGGTTTTATCACGCGTCACGTGGTTGTAGAACAATGCATAATAAAAGCTGGGTGCCTGCATCAAGTAACGTTTCTGTTCGCGCTAATTCACGTTGGCCTTTCGATCAATGAAAGGAAAGTCAACGCCGGGAACGTATGCGGTTCACGCGCTCGCATTCACTGTATAATACTATCTAAGTAACTATCAAAACAAAGCGAGGCAAACGCACGTGAGAGTGCTATTTGTTTAATTTTTGCTTAAAAAAAAATACGACGCCAGCGCGCCAAACCGCCCATTTCACACTGGAAGCGGATCCGCGTTCGCAAAGCGGTTGTATGAAGACCAGTACAATTGCACGCGCACTCGATGACATCAAGTGCGCGTTGCAATTGTACTGTATCTTTATACAACCGCGGTTGGCAACCGCTTTGCGAACGCGGATCGCTTCCAGT
>JABSTQ010003065.1:0-26123 GCA_013358835.2 Ixodes persulcatus
GTGAATTTGTACCGAGGGGTACTGACGCGCGATAAAGGAATCATCAAACCCGCTTTCATGATGTTATAAAGAACATTTCAGTCACCATGCTCCAAAAAAATTGTTTCCATAAGTTTTATTTGCATTTATAACCAAAATTTGTAGCCGATCAACAACAACAAAAAAAAAAGTTAGAAAGTTAGAACAGCCCATTGCGCTATCGGAATTTGAAAAGGCGATTGATAATTTGAAGCCTGGCAAAGCTCCAGGACCAGACGGTCTGAGCGCTCAGTTTTACAAAGCGTCAAAGGACCAACTTTCTCCTTTTTTGCACTGCTTATTTAGTGAAGCATACAACCTGAAAACTTTACCCCCGTCGTTTTAGTGCACGATTTTATACCCCAAAGTAAGGACCTCTCAAAACTTTGTTTTGTTGAATCGTAACGTCCGATCACACTCACTTAATATAGACTATAAGATGCTGACGACTATTTTAGCGGAAAATTTGAAGAGTTTTATAAACATTATCGTCGGCCTACACCAGACATGTGGAATGAAAGGGAGGTACATTGTAACAAATGTGCATGTCGCCCGGAGCATTCTGGTGTGTTGTGACTCTTGTGCGTAGAGTTACCATGTTAGAGACCGAAATAGAGAAACGTTCCAGCGCGTGTCACACGACATTTTTTGTTCTATAAAAAAAACATGTTAACCTGGAGTTTGTCTTGTGCAAGTGTGTATGCGAGCGCATTCGCTTTTTGTCTTTGGTGCGAAAAGATTATACACTTTCGCGTTTTGCGTTTTTTGTATTTTTCTTGATACGGTTTGTCTAAGAATTATTGAGAGTAGTTTTATTCATGGGTTTAAGTTGGAAGCTACAGATGTGCGTATTGTAGTGTACGCAGATGACGTGACGTTTTTTGCGTAGACTCCAAGAGTGTCGGAAAAGCCGTCAAGCTCACAGAGATGTTTTGTGAAAATACGAGTAGCACCGTCAACTGGGATAAGTGTTTGGGTCTTTGGCACGGCGATTGGCCATCAACGCCGACTGTTTTTAAACGTGTTCTATGGAACGAATCGCCGCCCCGTTATGTTGAAGTTCCCCTGGAACACTCCATCACTGATGACTATTTGCGGGATCAGGTTGAAGTTTTTCGCACAAAACCGACTAAGTTGGGAAGTTATGGGATGTCTATTTTTGCACGTGCATTGGCTTGCAACGCGTTTCTTGCCGCAAATGTGTGGTATGTTTTAAAGGTGCTTCATTGCTCATGAATTAACATACAAGGTATACACTGTGTTTTTGCTGTTTTTATTTGGTGCTCGGTTTGGGAACGTACGAGTCGTACAAACCTGTTTTGTGGAGTGAAGTCCCCAGGAGAGCGTGTTAATCACTTTGTGATACAGCTTGTCAAACGATTTTTTTTTCAGAGACCAAAGAGAACCGCCCTTATTCAAGTGAGATTGCGTGGTGCGCTTCCTGGGTTTATTGTTTCGTTAAAGGGGCACTCAAGCGGTTTTGGGGGAAGCTACTTTTCGGTGCGATGGCGTTAAGGAAGTGTCAGTGAATGAATATCTTCAGTTCTAGAAGGCGGAACCGCCTATTAATCACGCAGGAATAAAATACGTGCGGACTCTTTCTGTTCCTTCGCCGACCAATGAAATTATCCTATGTTTGAAAATTTTGGCGGCCTTTCTTTCCCCGCTGCGTTGGAAACAACCGCAGCGACAAACCAATCACAGGTCGAGGAGAACTGGTTGCGCGCGTTGCATGCCGGTCGTGGGCCGGCTCCTTCTATATGCGAACATGGCGTCGGCTCGGTGGTGATCGTTGGCGTGGTCGACGTGGTGGAAGCTCATCGTTCCGCGTAAAAGCGCTATCCTTGACTGTGAATTTTCGTCGTGTGTCGTTATGATAACCCAGCAAGGGAAGATCCACCTACTCGTGCGGCGATGTCGTGGCGGCACTCTCAAGACAGCAGAAACGCCCGTGCCGTCGTGTTTGTTTACTTCGACTACGGTGGTGCTTTCTAAGCATTTGTGTCCTCGAACATCGCCCGGATTTCTCATTTCGCGCATTTTATGCGTGTGCTCAAGTTCAAGGTATTACAGGCGCGTACCGTATAAAGGATGCGAATTTTCATGCGTTTCCATCACCGGAGAAAAGTGATTAGTGTTAGCAATCCTGAACGCTCGCAACGTCTATCTGATCACGAAATCATATTTCTACGTTGCTATATCGCTGCTAAGATTACATCGTCTTTTATAATCGTAGAAACGGCGTGTGGCGATATTTGTACTATTGGCAAAGTCGTGTATTAGAGTCGTGATCGTCCAAGACGGCTTACTGAATCTGTTTCTTTCATCCACTGTACCCTGCAAGCCTATCATGAAAAAAATAAATAAAGCGTTAGGCTATAGAAAACTGTATGTCTATATTCTGTTACGGCATTGAGTGGCAGTGCGTCCCCTTTTTAGAGGCGCCGCTGAAACAGCTGACGGCGGTGTAGAAGCGGTCGGCGTGCTGACGACCCGCTATACGCTTGTTGCAGTGGTTGCTGGTGTGTGTACGCGCGGCGCAGAGAGGTCGTTCCGGTTGCAACGGACGCAGTCGTAGGTAACGCGCTCGTTGCACATGTCTGAACCAGCCTCCTTCCGAGGCGAAAGTCAGCGTGGCGACATCGTTTGACATCGCGTACCAGAGGTTACGCTGCGATGCCAAACGTTGGTTTGGTTATGACTTGCCCCAACCGCAAATCGAAGAACGCCCGAAAAGGCCTGCGTTTCGTCGTCCTCGGAACCCGAACACGACACCGAAGCGCTGCTTTCGTCCACATCGCACGTCGGAGTGGCGTCATAGGAAATCATCCCCAGGTCGGCTGTCCGCCGAGGAATTTCAACCTCTAACGGCGTCAGGTCCTCGAGCGTAGAGAACTCCGCCATGATCGAAGATCGAATGACAAAGTTCGGCCGGTGCGTCTCCCTCGGGATCACTGCGCGACGGAACGTCGTCTAACGCCATTGGCCCGAGATCCTTTTGATAAGCGTGCGAGGACCAATGAGAGTGGTTTCGTTGTCGGATGGATTCGAGGTATGGCGGCCTTCAATTACATTTTTATTAAAGAAATAATCACCGTATGACTATATTTTTTGGTTTTTAAGTTACTTAGGACGTCTAGATTCAGTTGTCATCATCAAAACACGAACTCAAAAACCACTTGAGTGCCCCTTTAAGCGGGGACGTAGGTGCCTGTGTACGCGGGTATATGAAAGATGTTGAAGCTTAATGGTTTTTAGCCACGCGTTCCTCACTTAAAAGCTTGTCTTTTGTGTCGAGCAAAGCGACGAACAAAGAATATAGTTGATTTGTTTTTTCAATTTATTTGTATTGCTTGTATTGCAGGCCCAGGGCAGGATATCTTAAATCGAGTAAAGCAAACGGTGGTACCCCCTAACGCGAATACTTTTTATTTCTTAAGCTGGATTGTTAGATACTCTGAGTTAAAGCCTGATTAGTTGAAAAAGGTATCCCAGTAGTTTGGTCTGACAACTGCGTACTGCGCAGAAAGTAGGAAACGGTAGATTACCTTGTTCTAGATTATTGGGAAGCGGTCTTTTTTAAGATATCCTGCAAGGGACACTCAAAAAGATTTTCCATTAACGCCCCATGGCATACGTTTTTGAGTGGTAGAAGGAAAAAATGGCGTCCCCTACTACATAATCCATATGCTGTGCGGCACGCCTGCACAGCATATGGCGTGCCGCATGACCGTGCCCCACGTGGATATCGATGTTTACCCCGTGCATAAGTATTTTGTTGAGCATATGTGCTTTCTGAAAGAATTCTATGAAGACCAGGAACTTACACCTGAGTGGCTGCCAATTTTTGAGGTGCTGTCCATTCCCAAAGGCTTGTAGCATGTTCTACATTAGCCAAGATTGCTGGTGTTTTTTAGTGTTTTATCGCATTTGTCTGTCACTGCCTTGCGTCGCCGTCCAAATCCGAAGAAATGCCGCGTGCGTGGCGGAGTGAGCAACGTATGGGGCTGTCACCCACGGGAAAGGAGTTTCCGCTCGCCCCGGAGGCTTATTTTAATACTGATGCCCCCTTCTAAGAAATACACTGTAGTAAGGTGATAAGCTGGCCGAATGGGTGCTAGTTGAAAATGATAATAAAATAGCGCTTGTCTGTCTTCTGTGTTCAATCCGAGTCCTGGTCTTTTTGTGCGCTATATTTTATGATGTTTTAAGAAATGCTGCTCATTTACGGTTGTCATCGAATGTCCTTATTCAGAATATTCCTGAACGTTCCGCGTGTATGAAAGTGGCTGTAACACGCTGCCACGGGTCAGTCACCTTCCGTCGCCGATGCAAGATGTGTGGCACCTTTCTCTTTAAGTTTGTAGGTGCAAGTTCACCCCATTAGATGTTTATTTTTCGCTCTAAATTCATTCTTTTTTTGTTTGGTAACAACATTCCACAAGGCGGAAAGTGTATGTAAATAAACGCGTAAACAATTATGTGCCTGGAATACATAAGCCGACAGTCCAACCTTAGATACGTCTTGTAGGGAATCAGCCACTAATAACATCATAGTTTTAACGGTTATACTCACTGACAACACAGTTATATCTGAAGGTACATACTTAAGTATATCGCACTCCACGTCAAAAATAAGTACTATAAAAAGGTGTGTGATGATTCCTGCGAAATTGTTTAGAAGTTCTGATGTTCTTGTTTTGATCGCAATATCGTCGTGAAACGATAAACCGCCAGACACTCATTATCTCATCCTTTTTTAGAGCGCAGCTCTTAGGCGCCCGTTTCCGGCTTGAGCGGCGTCGCCGTCGGCGTTGGCGTCGGCGTAACCGCAAGGTCACGTGACCCTCCCCAATGTCACGTGACCCTCCAAGGTCACGTGACCTCCAAGGTCACGTGACGCCCTCAGGTCACGTGACCCCCCAAGGTCACGTGACCCCCCGAGGTCACGTTGCCCCCAGGTCACGTGACCACCCAGGTCACGTGGCCCCCCCCCCCCCCCCAGGTCACGTGACCCCCCAGGTCACGTGGCCCCCCAGGTCACATGGCCCCCCAGGTCACGTGGCCCCCTGGTCACGTGACCCTCCCCCCGAGGTCACGTGACCCCCCCCCTCCGCGCCTTCCCCCCCTCCTCAAGAGCTGCGCTCTAATTCGGCGTTACAGGGAGTTGTAAACGGCTTTCATTTTTTTTTTTATCTTTCAAATTACATGTTTATTTTTCGTTTTGTTATTTATGCTGTACAGATCTCGCTTTGGCGGAAATTCGCACACTGCATAAAAGGTAAAGGTGGATACGCCACGTGTGGCCAGATAGGTGAACTAGGAGCGCCTGTAACTAATTTCTTGCCAGGGGCAATCCGCTTTTGTTTGGACCGTCCTTTAGACGGGAATAAAACGTGACTATACAGAATGAATCTGGTGTGTTTCAGGCTCAGTTACACTTCTTAGACGTTGAACGTATCCGTATTGTTCTGAGTCTCGTCGGTGCCCAAATGATTCAGGTAAATCATCGACGTCTCAGGAGCTCTACTAAACAGGACACTTTTATGGTTACAATTCGGATTCTTTTGCAGCTTACCAAGCAACCTACGGATTACGTAAAGACTATCGGCGTGGGTCGTGCGCAACTGAACGCTGGAAGCATACTTCAATACGTCAAAGAGCACTTTCTGAAATATAAAAGTAGCTACGAAGAAGGGGATGTCGTGATATTTATTTCAGGGTAAGTGTAATCGTCTTGTCCCCGTAACTACGTCATCGATTTCTGCGAAGGAGATGATGAAAAAAATCCCGATTTTATATTTGGAACTACAACGTGACAATGAGGTCATTGGTCATTCGGGTTACGCGCGAATATACTCGGGTCAGAAAATAGTGCAAGTAGACGCGTGAAAAGTGAGAAACATTCCAACCCAAGCTCGTCGCACGGCTCTTTAGACAGCGTGGTGCAGTGTAAATTCAATTCATTTTGAAATGAGGAATATTAGAACTAATCGTATTCATATAAGACATTTTATTTTCCATAGAATTAATCCAGCCGTACATTTGGTTTTGTGAAACTAAAGGGCACAAATTAAAATCTAAATTTGTTTTATTAAAAACCACCATTTTAAGACGGATCATTATCGAATTAGGTTCTCCTGGGCCCGTTTGCTCGAAAGCGCTAACCGCGGGTAAAGTTAGCCGGAGTACCTAGGAGAGGGACTTTGAAATCACGTGACTGGCTGGGTAGGGATGCGGGGAAACATGGCGGTGCCCTGGTGAGTGAGCGCCGCTCGCTTTAAAACTAATATGTTGTTGTAGCTGCAATATCGGGCGCGTTAGTCAGCAATGAATGGTGCAGGAGACTTTCGCTTTGCCTTACCTCACTTAAATCGCAAAGTATGAGCAATGACCTCGCCGCATTTTTTTAATAGTCTTTCGATTCTGGCCATTCCTAAGCCCAAATCGACGCGATAACTGTCGGCATGGCCACGTCTTTGGAAAGTGGGAAAGTGGAGCACTTTGTCCAGTATGTTGACCAGAACATACAGAGCGAAGTACCAGGAAATGGATACAGTGTGCGCTGCTTGTGGAGAGGAGGACGAGACGGCTGAGCACTTGATACTCTACTGCAAAGGGCTTCACCCTGTGACTATCGAAGACAACATAGATTTAATAAAGTCATTACGTTTTAGAGACAGCGAAGGAAAAGTGGATTTCGAGACAGTAGAGATTACCAAGCAAAGATTAAGTGAATGGTGGCAGAAAGCGAGAGAAAATTAGGTATTTTCTTATGAACTGATGGCAAGAGGGTTTTATAGCCTCACTTTCTTTTCAGTGCGGAGTGAATATAGTTTTCACATTTAAATATTCTAAGCTTAAATTGTAAGACAAAATGGCTAAGTGGCGTAAGCTACCGCCCGATCCAAAGGGCTCAGCCGGATTCATCCATCGTCACATCGCATACTTTTGAACACCATGTAAGAGGAGGAGAAAGAAGCTGCTTTTGTAAGAATTTTGAGTGACAGGCTAATCTTCTATAATCTTCTGGGAGGAGAATAGCGACGCCTGTGCAAATCCGGGAGGAGCATAGGAGGATCCTGATAAGAGGGGAGCTCCTTCTTCCCCTTTTCTTTGGAGGGCATCAGAAATGACGTCATGTGCAAGCCACGGAGCCAGAGTTGCGCGTTCATCTCCGTAGCGCCGTCTTTCCTGCACGGCATGCTGATCCCGCTCGTCACGTGACTGAATTCGGCGAATAGCGGCGCCGCGCGTTCGAGGCGCGCGGCGCGCTCAAAAGCAGGGGAGCGTACCCCGGGGCGCGCGCGACGTCCTCTTTCCTGCAGGGTACTTGATACGGCTCCTCACGTGATCGGATCTCGGTGAAAAGCGGCGCGGCGGCACGTGGAAAACAGACGCGCAACTCTGGCTCCCGTAGGGAGCCAATACAGGAACTCTAGTTGTGCCCAGAGCCAGCACCTCCGCGCGCGTCATGTGACGTCATGTCACATGACGCGCAGGCTTGAAAGCTGTACAGCTTTCAAGCCTGCGCGTCATGTGACATGACGTCACGTCCCGGAGGCCTGCACCGGCGCTGATTGAATTCGAGTGCCGCGTCAGCTCTCGCGTGGGCTAGGAAGTGCTGCCATGGCATAACAAAGAAATTGAACCTCGTCATGCACGGTTTGGACACGAGCGCTTCGCTCTTACCAGCGCTTTGGTCACACGAGGAGCGGCTTTCGAATCGTCATCTGGAATACCGCTCATCAAAAACAAACAAGAAATAAAAAATTGGTTTCTTGTCCCCACAGCTGAAGCGTGCCGCTAGAGGCGTGACTGTTCGATCTCCTCCCCAATAGCGAACTATTTCGTTCCTCCTTTCCTTCAAAATCTTTCCGCCTTTTTGCTGTCATACATCTGCAGTACCCAAAGCACGTCATCCTACCCCAGCTCACGCATCGGAAACGAGCACTGCGTCACTCGGACGTATGCGCTCGTCAACTATCCATCCGTAGACAAATATTTTAATTCCCATCCGTGGCCAAGTGAGTGAGTCACAAAACGTACTTATTAAAGGGACAATGAAGGCAATTTCGGACATCTTTTTGGCGATTGAACTGGGTTCCAGGCACGTCTCAGGCCACGTTGCCCAAATTTCAGCCGAAACCGGCGCTTGTGTGCCGCTCAAATCAATTAAACAGTCGCGGTAATAATCGTACCGGGATCGACTGGGCCGACGCCCCGAGAGTTGCGGGAGAATCCAGGAGAAGCGGAGCTCACGTGACCGATGCGGGGCCAAGAAGCGCGACGTCACAAAAGACGCGTCAGCGACTGGTCGGAACGAGTGACGTGCCCTCGGTCACGTTTTGGTTCGCAGTTTTTAGGAATACTGTTCTAATTTCAGCTTGAATAACCATGAAAAGTATAAATCGGACCGGAGATGATTACGAAACCGTAAATAAAACAGCGTAGTTATTATTTTCTTTGCTACGCTGGACGCGAAACGGGCAACGAGCAACTATGGGCAAACGAAATAAATAAAAAAAAGAATGCAGCGCGGAGCACGCTAGAGACATCGATGTCGTGTTTCCTTTGGGAGCACGGTACTGGAAGGATTCTGCAAAGTGGTAGTCATGTCAAATTTGTGCGCCGTAGATGGCTGTTCAAACGGTCGACTGAAGACCCGTTCTTGTTCTTAGACGACGAAATGAGTGGACGTCCGACTCCGGTGAAAGCAAAAATGGTGCGGTTTATTTTCTCCTTCTTGGGGAGCGTCCCCCGAAGGAGGAACCGGTTCCCGAGTCGCTGCAGCTTTCCCCTCGGTATTTACCCCGCGTCCCTGTCGGACAGGGACAGGGCCTGGGGTGCTATGTTGCGCTTTTTGGACTCCCAGGAGACTTGGAAGAGGGAAGTGACGTCAACGACTACAGAAACGCAGATTGGATGTTGACAGAAGAAAACAAAATCAACATCCAATCTGCATTTGCTGCGTTGTTGACGTCACTTCCCTCTCCCTAGTCTCCTGGGAGTCCAAAAAGCGCAACATAGCCCCCCTGTCCTTCGGCAGCGCGTCGCTCTCGTCTCGCCCGTGCGAATGTTGCTCACAGCTCTGCTGCTCGGAGCCAGCGTGCCGATCGTTGCCAGCTGGGCGGTCACCGTCGGCCTCGGGTGATAGCGAAGAACGCCACACACATGCTCCCGTTCCGCTGGTGTTAGGTCACTGAACGGAAGCCCGAACCGAACTCGCTCGCGAGAGCGGCATCGTTGTCCATGTTGACAGATCCGAAGAAACCATCGCGCCACCGCAGTGCTATACCCACCGCGGTAACCAGTTTCGATCGACTATTCACACTTGACGTCACTCCCTACGTCACCTCCGTTTTCGGAGGCCCAGAAATGAGAATGGAGATAGTTCAGTTTCGGTTTCTTCAGTTCTTTTGTAGGCACAGAAATACGCGTCACAAATGTCTACAAAAAATTGGGCAGCGTGCCAGGCTCCCAAGAAGCCTAAAAACACCGTTTAAAAAAATTAAATAAAATCGCCTTCATTGTCCCTTTAAAGGAAGGGATACCGTCTCGGCACTCATGGTATCCCATGAGTGCCGTGACGGCACTTGTCATCGCTTGCGATTGACAAGTTCTATGGTCTGAGGGATCGGTGGCCAAGTGGGCTAGCGCACACCAGCTCGGAGCATATGTAGCGAAAGCTCGCGCTGCAGAGCCCAGGTATCCTGGGTTCAATCCCCACCCCTGCCCGTTTCGATCTGGATGAGCATCGTACCGGCGTGCGGTCGTGTATCACTATTGCGTGGTGCACGTTAAAGACCCCAGGCTAGCGGTTGTACTGCAGTGGCTAAATCGCTCATCTGCAGCGAGTGACTCGTCGCAATTTTGAAATGGCTGACCCAATTCACGCTGTATAAATATCCACACAACCCCCAATTAATATTCTATTGTCTACTTAAAAAGCACGGCGAAAGCACGTCACGACCACGTGATTTCGCTTTTGAGTTGAGGAGGAAGGCTAAAGAGGAAGAAGATGAAAAATCATTTCATGGCCCCTTATCATTTATCAAAGCGATATTAGTTTTCCTTGGACAAAGCGCGCTGCTGCATGTATGAGTAATCACTGCTAAACTAAAGTACAGATTTAGTAATTTGACAAAGATAACTTGTTTTTCCAGCTATATGTTGTACAGAGTACCGAATGAGCCATACATGTGGAAAGGTGAGGAACTGATTGCAACAAGTTCTATCATTCGGTTATAATCTGGATCTTATCGCTTCGATACGTGACATCTATCGTATAATGTACTATACCTATAGCGTTTTTTGCTTTGTTTTACGCTTTGCTTTATGCTTTGCTTCATGTTTTGCTTCATTCTTTTCACACGGCGGGTCATCCGAAATAACGGTAGTGAGACTTGAGTGCGCGTTTAACGATACTGTTAACAGATGCGTTCGATGGGCTTTTAACTAAGCACTAAAAAAACATCAAGCGCGTCTTCTATCCTGCAAAGGACACGGGAAAGCCAATCGCCCCAAATCTACGAGGGGAGCTCGACCAATGACTACGCTGAAAACATATTGAGACCTATACTAATTTTTCACCTACAAAAAATAAAAAAAAATAATCAAGTTTTGCGCAATGTTTACACGCCGCGCGAAGTAGTCCTTACAAGATTTAGTTGTCGGAGGAAGAAGCGATGCTTCTGGCGTTTGAAACGTGTGCGTCTTGATAAGGTAACACATATCTAATCTAAAATACACCTACATTTATCTTAATTCTCGACATAAAAAAATGAAAGATGTTTACAATCCCCTGTAACGCCGAATTAAGCGCAGCTCTTGAGGAGGAGGAGGGGATGGTACGGAGAGTGGGCTCTGCCCCTACTCCTCTCCTGCTCGCCTCCCATTTAGGGTAAAATTTTCCGCTAACTTTAGCGGGGAAAATTTTCCGCTAAATTTAGCGGGGAAATTTTCCCGCTAGATTTGACGGGGACATTTTTCCGCTAGGAAATTTTTCCGCTAGATTTAGCGGGGAAATTTTTCCGCTAGATTTTGCGGGAAACTTTCTCCGCTAGATTTAGCGGGGAAATTTTCCCGCTAAATTTAGCAGGGAAAATTGTCCGTTAAATTTAGCGGGGAAATTTTTCCGCTAAATATAGCGGGAAAGTTTTTTCGCTAAATTTAGCGGGGAAATTTAACCATAATGCACCGCGCGGTTACGCCGACGGCAAAGGCGACGGCGACGCTGACGGCGACGCCGCTCAAGCTGGAAACGGGCGCCTAAAGGCGCATTCACACAGCGGAAAGACGCGCGTCGTGGGAGAAATTTTTTGCTTATTTTTGTATTGAAAAAAGCCACGCGCCGAGGAGGACAACGCAGGGAGACGACGCCTCGGAACCGGATTTTTCCCTCGACTCGCGCGCTTGAGCCAATCAGCGAGCGTCCGGACGTGACGTGTCACCCTTTTCCGGTTAGGAAATGTTTTCGCCGTTTTTATTTTCGACCCGCAATGAAGGCGAAAAGACGAAAAGGCAGCGCCGCAGAGGGGTCGAGGGATTCGTGAACTCGCCAAACGTGGCTGGAAGCATTTCAGAGTGGAGAGAAGCAAGCCGATTGGAACATCTGACTGTGAGTAGTGCTTTATGTGCGTGTACGACGCCGTGAAACTACTCTTCATCGTTTGCACGCGAAAGCTGCCACCGAAGTTGGCGGTGTGTTCCGACCTCCGAATGTGCGGGAGCGATCACTCCCAATGTGTTGTGTAGTCTTTGTGTGCACCCACCACTACGGAATACAGCAGTTCTCCGTCGGAAACACTATCGCACAAGCTGCGTCCATATAGCTAAAGGTACGGACGCGCCGGCGTAGCACCTTGCTTTGTTTGCAGAAAAACGCGGCAAAAGAGCACCTTTTGAAGCTGCCCGCTCGAGTCCGTGCCTTTCGCCAATCTGCATATAACGGGAATGTAAACGTATATATAATCATTGCCGTTGTACATTCAGTGAAGACAGTTGTCTCCCAGCGCATATATCGCGAAGGCAAGGTAACAACAATCGCACGAAGCAGACGAATAAAAAAATTCCGTGTTTTCTCGACAAACGCGAGGTTCCCCGAGAAGACGCCGACGTCGAGTGGTCCTGTGCTTCGTCTTTTACGACGCTGGCGTCGACGTCGACCGCAACGCGCGTTTTTTGCTCAGTGTGAATGCGCCCTGCAATCATATTAGGGAGTTTTAGTAGACCGTTTTTGCTCTCTCGCTCCGCTCTATGTGAAGCGGAGTCGCCATCGCGCATGCGCGACCCGCTCTGGGATTTGAGCGTGAAGCGTCAGCTCCGCTAGCTCCGCTTTCCTTGCCAATTTAGGAAGCGCGTTCCACTCTCAGTAAAGCTTCAGTAGATGGTGTTTTTTTCTGGAAAGGAATTCAAAATGGGTGCTCGCCAGTTGTAAGCATGCTTGGGAGCGCGTTTGACCGTAATGAACCTCGCTGTACTAAGGTGGCTGCGCAGACTTTGTTTGAAACGGCGTCTTTAAGAAAACGTTCCATGGTGGTCGAGAACCTCTGGCTGCTTCGAGAAATCGCGGCTGCAATCCTTTCACGGCCGCTGAACGGTGGGGACAGGTGCTGCCTTGTCTAAGCCAGCGGGCTCAATTTTTCTATGCGAGATGACGACGACGACGTTGAGAGGATGACACACCGGGCGACGGCGGTGCCTTAATCTGAGCCCCTGGGCCTCGGTTCCTCGGAGGCGGCAGATTCTACTTTGGCTGGGCTACCTCCTTGAAGCCTGATGCTTTGACCCCAGTGGACCCCAGTGAGCAACAGCGCCATCATGTTCCTGGGGCTCCTTCATGCACCGATCGAACGGCGTGCCAGATCCCCATGGCTCGCTGCTCACCCGCCCAACCCGCCTCCACGAAATCTGGACTTCTGCGAATCGGACTGCCATCCTCCCCAATTGCAACAACCCATGTCGTCGTCATCTTGCATGTATATACTCATCACAATATCATGTTTCCTAGACGCGGCACCGCGGGCCTCTGTACGGGCTGCTGCCTTTCCGCGGTGCCGCGTCTCTCCAGAGCCAAAAAATAAAGACTAAAGACCAAAGCAGTCGGCAAACGGACAGATATTTTGTTTTGTTGCTTTAGGCAGCAAGACAGTGCAAATTAGCGAAAGTGAGTGCTCCATTTATATCTCTACCCTTTTTTGTTTTCCCAATGAAATTAGTTTTTTCTTCTTCGTATGCTTCGGTTTGTGATAGGGTACCTTGGTGTTTCTGTACACTGCGTGACATTGTTACCGGGAACAATCAATATCCTGTTTTTATTTTTCACCTCAAATACGAGGGGCTGACATCAACCTATTGGTGTGGAATAAAGCGCTCGTTTGGGGCACTAATCTGAGCGACAAACTTTCAGCTCTCTCAACAGCTGTCAAAGAAATAAACTGCAAATAAAAGCGATTTTATCGCGTTCGTATTAACAGTGGAGCTCAGTGTATGTATCTGCCTTGAGGGATGAGATGAAACAATTTTGCTTGGCTACACTTCTTTTCATTTTTTTGTGTTTTTGAAATTGCGTTTTTCGGCTTAAGCTCCTGCCTAGTTTCAGCCTCACCTGTGCTACGCTGTTTTCTTGCAATAGAAGGCCACGCAACACAGGCTACTTTTACACTGCTGAAGTGAACAGAAACACTGTAATTTGATTATATGCAATATTCACACGCACATCTGAGAAGTAAAATGGGAGTCGGAAGTAAATACTTTTATATTAAAATATTTCTAGACGCCTTTCAGCCTAGTTGGACGAGTATTTCGCTGAGTACAACAGCTTGGATATGATTCACTGGGATAAGTTTATGCATTCTAATATTTAAAAAAAAGAAACATGCCCATGGTCTTCGTAGGGTTCGTCCAGCTGACAAATTGTACCGTCTGCGCACATCACTGTTTGGTGCTTCATGACGAGCACCCTCTTGTGACCAGAAAAGTATGACTTCTGATTCTTTGACGGACGGCACGGACGTGCTGCGCGGTCAGCAAAACCCCAACAGTTGTCCAGGGGTGCTCTCTTGTCTTTGACAGCCTAATAAAAAGAAGAAAAAGGCATTCTTACAACACGGCAGTATTTAAACACTACCAAAACATGTGATATGGGACTTGTTACTCATAAAAAATAAAGAGTATTTCCATGGTAGGGTTGCAAAAAAATGTGTATCGTAAATTAAAAAAAAAGTTGTTTCTTAATTTTGCTAAGCTCTGAGGCCGTCAAACTGTGCATTCAAAACAAATTTTCTGAAAAGCGTTCCAGTCTACCGCTATTGCTTAGAAGTCCAGTGTTGTGTTTGATAAATTTTGAATTGTTTATGCCTGTCTGGTTTTCACCAGACAAAAACCTGACATGGAATTCTTTCGACCGTTTTTGGTAACTATTTTCAAAACACCGCCGCGTAACATATTCGGCCGCCATATTTTGGGCATCGCTTTTAGTGCGAGACTTGTGACTAGAACCGAGTTCATATTCAGCATTGACGCAGCATTCGTGTTTAATACATTTAGACTCGCATCCGCGACAAACAATGACGCAGCTCTCTTGCTCCCTAGAAACTTGGCCAAAATAAGGCGGCCTTGAAGAATAGGGGCAGCATGGCATGCACTTTTAAAAAGGCTGCATTCAAGTCTCTATTATTTTCTAAATCTACCAAGGAAATCCAAGGCGAACAGTTCCGGAGGAAAGTTAAACAATTCAGAAATTGCGAGCGAATATGAATAAGTAAAGTTGAGAGGAATGGTTTTTTTGGTGCGGCTAGCGAGCGCTATGCTCGTGGTCAACTTTCAGTGTCATTTTCGACAGGAGGATGCGTGTACAGGTATAATTGGCTTTCAAGCACGCGCTCCCGTACATCTGATTGCATAGCCATAGAAGGCCCACAAAAACGCGACGACTTTACCGACACCGAGTTGGTTGCAAAGTGATACTCGTTCACTTTGTTTGATTATGCTCTTTTGTGTTACATAAAACTCAAATGGAATGGTTTACTTTTCACGCGTGGGACGTACGCTTTACTTCTTGATTCGGCCTCTTTCAAGCTGAGGTCAAGGCTAAAAACATCGAAGCGTCCCAGACAACATTTGGACATCCCCAGGATGTCCTCAGGACAACCTTTTGAGGACATTATGATGTCCTGAGGATGTCCTCAAATGATCCTGGAAACATCCTAGAAACGTCCTATTGTCCGGCCTCAGGACATCCTCAGAACGTCCTCAGGAGGGCAGCCAAGGACTTTTCTAGTACATTTTTAGGACAATGCACTGCAGGTGCAGCTGTTCACTAAGCTGTTAGAATGCTTTCATTTCTATTGTTTCTAGGTTTTTTCCAACTGGATTTTGAACCTGAACATGCCTGCAAGAGCTGCCTGCAGAAATAAATTAATTGTTGTGTACTATTTTAAAGTGAAATTCAAACACTAATTCTAGATTACTAGTCAGTGAGAGGCTAAGGACATAGTGCAAGGGAAAGGGAGAAGAAAGCTGACGGAATGCTGAAGAGGAGAGAAGAAAACCTCTCCTCTCCGGCATCCCGTCTGCTTTCTCCTCTGCGTCCTTCCTTGCCCTATGTTCTTAGCATGTAACTATGAGCATGACCATGCCATTCATTAATGCAAACAAAGGTAACTAACTGTTCAATAAACACTTTATTGGAAAGAAAATGTTATACATGACTTTTTTCATTATCTGCAACAAACATGCAGTCTGGCTTCACATCTTGGCCAACTCTAGTCCGAATAGTCGGCGGGATCTAGAAAAAAATCAATTTTGATTTGATTTCAATGCTTATGATTGAAATCAAATCAATGATAAGCATTAATAATAAAAACAGGTAACGTGAGAAACTTACCATCATGTCGAACATCTCCGGCTTTTGACTGCAGCTTTTTCCATTTCTCTCCAGCGTGGCGCAGCCACACTTTGATGATGGTCTCCACGTCAGCTTTGTTTGCACACTCAACATTTGCTTTCACTGTCCCTGAATTATTGATTTGTGATGACAGTCAAAGCAGAAAACTAAGATGGTCTAGAAAAAAATCACAATTAATGTAAATAAAAATCGATGTTCCATAAAATTGTGTCCGTTAGTGCTAACGCCCAACTACAGGGTGTCACAAAAAAAAATTACTTGGTTTTTTTACCGCAAAAATAAACTAAGCATCGCCGAACGGTCATTCTCCGCCCAGAGGTAGAGCTAGAGGTCACAACCAGATGCCCAAGTTTCAGCCCGATCCGATATCTTAATCAAAAGTTATAAGTGATTTTCTGAAAATTTCAATGGGAAAATGGAGCCCCTTTTTGCCCGTTTTCGGTTTCTGGTGCCATAGAGCCCCATGTGTTCGAAAACTCCGTCGGCCGCCATTTTCCCATTGAAATTTCCAGAAAATCACTTATAACTTTGATTAAGTTATGAGATAGGGCTGAAACTTTGCCATCTGGTTGTGACCTCTAGCGCTACCTTCGGACGGAGAATGAGCGTTTGGCGATGCCTAGTTTATTTTTGCGGTAAAAAATACCGTGTAAATTTTCTTTTGTGACACCCTGTATACATGACTATTTGACCCACACAGCAAACGTTTCACCTATTTAGACAGAACTATGTTCAGAAAATAGTATCATTCTCCCACTCCCGAGTTAGGTTAGTTCTTCGGTTTTCACGTAAAATCAGTCTTACTTATTCTACCGTCAAAGCAAGAATATTCAATGCAATCTGCATTTGACGTTAGCTCTGAACCCGACAAGGCCCTTGTGCAATATTTTACATAACTAGTTTAGTGAATAACTTAGATGACTCGCACACGACAAACAAAACTGTCTTACTGTAAATGATGTCTGCCACATTGAGATCCCGAAACTTTCCTTTGCCTTTCTGGCCTACCCAGCTGAAACTGACATCCACTTTCTGGCTAAGCAGGACCTCCAAGATGTTTCTGGTAGCAGACCCGATGGATCTGCAACCAAGGCCAGTGAACTGATGCAGCTAAAAAGAATATATTGAATCACATGGACGCTCTTATTAAGTCAAGGGTTAGGAAATATAACAAGATTGAAAATCCTTCATACCAGAAGCGTTCTTTTGCTTTCATCCGAAGATATATACTCAGTGATATATTTCTTCTTCCTCAAATCGTCATCCTCTTCTCCCTTGCCGTTAATGAGAACATTTATAATTTTTAAACACCAAAACTAAACAAAACAAATATTTTTAATTTGTTTTTAATTTTTTAGTTTTATTTATGTCTAGTTGTCACTTATTTCTTTATTTATTTATTATTTATTAATGTTTATTGGCTATTTGGTTTCTGGTGTTTAAAAATTTTAAATGTTCTCATTAACGGCGAAGGAGAAGAAGATGACGATTTGAGGAAGAAGAAATATTTCACTGAGTTGTTAGTCAGCGCTGCGAGTGTTTCCTTCTTGTGCGCCTGTGAGTGTGACTGAATCCGCGCTGTTCCATCTAAGCATGAATTACCAACTAGCCCAAGCATCCACATTATCAAGTCATTATCAACCTTGAGGCTATTTCTGCTTCTGTCCTGCCTTCGCTTAGCTCGCTTGGGTCTCTCGGATGGGTGAATAATTGCAACAACGGTACGCTTTGTAGTAGGCGGTAGCTTGCGCCACCTAGATTGAATGTTGCCAATGGAACTGAATTCCGAAATACTGCGCAAATACAAAAATAATAATAATTGTAGTGCGTCCGGATTTTATTAAAGAATTGTTTGATCAAAACTATAGTTAAAAGATGTCCTAGACTTATACAACAAGATGTAATAATTTGTATGTGAAATTTAGTTTAGCAGTAAACGTGAACTGTGTATAATACCGCCATTTCATTCATTTTTCTTTTAAAAATGCTAACCGCCAACTTTGTGTCCTTCGTCCTCAATAAGTCCTCGGAAGGACGTTTCTAGGATGATCCAGCGACTGACGTTCTGAGGATGTCCTGAGGACGTCTTGAAAACCGTGAGGACGTTTGTACCTTTTGAGGACGTCCTGAGGATGTCGGGTGTTGTCTGGGGTATTGAGCAAGTGCAGCCATCTTGAGATCTAAGCGATCACGCTAAGAACGCTGAGGGAGGTCCGCTCTGCAACTTGTAAAGCGGAGCGCACGCTCACTCCGCTAACTATACGCTCCAACTCAGAGCGGGCTATGCATGCGCGGTGGGGGCGATGCTTCTTCCAGAGCGTAAAGTAGAGCATAGAGGGCTCATAAAAGTGGCCTACTAAAACTCACAAATTAAAAACGCGCTCGTCGTGACCTGTCCTGACACTGCCCATGTACACCTTGTTTTATTGTGCCGAAACAAAAGTAAAGACGTAAATTATGCGTATCAAAAATAGTAACCTTTTACTAGACAGAGCAGCTGTGCTAAAAACAATGGAAACACGAAATTTACACAAACCATGCAGGGTCTCACCTGTGAGCACAGCTCCAGTTTCGCCAGGGTCAACCCCCTATGTTTGTTCATGTCAGCGAGCAGGTGGCCGAACCTCTCGTTGATGTGAACCACGATGAGGTTCTCAATACTGGAGAACACCGACAAGTTCCATCCAAGCGCTCATCCAAGTTCGAACAGACGGTTGCGATAGGCCAGTCGACAAAGATCCATGCAAAGCGTCTGGCCAGATTGGAAACACCCTGCGCCGATCTGTCGGGTGCTGGGATTTGGAGGCCCACTTGCAGAGGTCCTTCTTTAAGCGGGATTGCCTCCTAAATGGTTTCTCTTCTACGTTGGCAATATCCAGCAAAAGGAAGGGATGGCAATATCCGGAAAGGAAAGGAAGGGATACAAGTCATTGATTCGATGTCTCGCCAGCTTAATCCCGTTAGTAGAAGACTCCTTCTTTGAGAACCACGGGGATTCATCGTACAGGTGTCTTGCTAGCCTTGAGCAACACTGTACTCGTACTTCGCAAAAGGGTGTACTCGGAATGCGCAAACTTCGTCCTTTTCTTTCATTTTTCTACTTCGAATACGTTAATCTGTTTCAGTTTTAATTCGAGTGGAGCAGAAGCTACAAGAGCGAGTGCCGCCCTTTCAGCGTCCTTGACCAGCACGCGCGCTCGTGCAGTGCAAGTGCCGTTTAGAGCAACATGCTCATTGTTATACCTTCGGCTTCACTCGCACACAGGGTGGAACGATTATATTTATATTTTATAGCGTAATATGCTTCGGGTGTGTGCCTACTCTTTTGTGTTCATTATTCTCGCCTTCGTTTTTACACCTTTACAAACACGCTCCCTTTCACTTTCTTGGCGTTAACGTTTAGTTTTTCTGTCTTACTAGTACTATAGACGTCCACTTGAGGGCTACGCAAGCGAATTTTTCGAACGCTCTCAAAACGCTCTTAGGGCTCATTCACACTGGAAGCGGATCCGCGTTCGCAAAGCGGTTGCGAACGCGGTTGTATAAGGATTCAGTACAATTGCACGCGCATTTGATGACATCAAATGCGCGTGCAATTGCACTAGATCTTTATTAGCGGCGAGAAGTTTTGGTGGCGCCCTCCTATGGTTCCCCGTTGTGACGTCATTACCTTGCAAACAACAAGTTCGATGGTGTTTGTAAATAGCATGGTGGAAGCTTGAAATCATTGCACTCTCAAAGGAACACTGCCAACACCGTCTAAATTAAAGCTCTTTCATTCTTCTTATTTTGTCAATGATAAATCCCCTTTCCGACGTCATAGTCAGCGTTCGGCCAATCGTAGAAGGCCGACCACAGCGACGCTTGTGTTCGCTCTCGGGGCTAATACAACCGCGTTTGCAACCGCTTCGCGAACGCGGATCCGCTTCCAGTGTGAATGGGGATTACGCTGAAGCAAAACGGTCTACTAAAACGCGTTTTTGGACCTCCGCTTTCCATTCCGCTGAAGCAGGCCGCGCATGCGCAGTTTGGCACCCTCAGAGCGGAGCGGAAAATGGAAACGGTCTACTAAAACTCTCTATTTAAGCGTCTACCTTTTTTGCGGTTTCTACGTCTCTTGTGGTTCGGGCAAGCCAGCGGGCACGGAGAGAGTAACTAAATATCTGTGCATCATACTTTAACCGGACGACGCTGAAACCTTCTCACCGACGGGGGCGACCCACGGTACCAAAAGCGCGCGATATGTGACGTCTTTGGTCCTGGGCTTACTACTGGTCAGAGCCGCTAAAAGCTTCTTTTTAGTCGAAACACAAAATATAAGTGGCGCGAACCGTTTCAATTATTTATAAAAATAGTTTTTGTTCAGTATTTTAGATCAGAAAAGAAACAAATGCAGTTTATAAAGTACGGAAACAAGAAATGACACGTCGACATACCCGCCACCAAGCGGTAGAAAAGGTGGCGCATACTAGAAAGGAGTAGTGGGATCAGGCGCCGACACGGAAGGTCCCGGATGTACGCAGCGGCGCTGCGGTCGTTTACGGAATGGAGGATCCGACAGGCTTCGAGCGTTCCGAAGGCCTTCAGCGAGCAGATTTGTCTTGCGTTTTGGCCGTTTCGCGGTACGGCAGCGCGAAGTGGCTCCCATTCTGAACTGATATTTACCCCGTGTTTGCTGTCCTTCTTGGCCAATAAGGTGTCATGCCGAATTAGTGTTTAATCGCGCAGCAAATGCAATGAGAGCCGCTCTGGCTGCCCGCTGCATACAGCCTATCCAGAACATGCTTTAGTGGCGCCCTCTAGCGCCGTCGACACGGAGTGCGGCAGCCGTGAGCGCCCGCTGAGCTCACTACCCCTCCTCTAGTTAACGGCCACTCAAGCAACCAAGGACGTCATGAAGGAGGTTATTTTTTGCTTGTTTTTGTAATTTTAATTTGCCTATAACTTTTAAAATAGAGCGAACTTCGAGAAAAGAAAAGTTTCATTAAGTTACTACGTTTAGTGCACTCAGGTTCGGTGCTAATTAAAAACCAGTAAAAAGTGCCCTTTAAGAGCTGCGCTCTAAAAAATTAAAACCGTTTACAACTCCCTGTAACGCCGAATTGGAGCGCAGCTCTTGAGGAGGAGGAGGGAAGGGCTATGGGGGGGGGGTCACGTGACCTTGGGGGGGGGGGGACGGGGGTCACGTGACCTGGGGGTCACATGACGATGCAGATGCCGTTGACGTCATCAGTGACGATGACGATCCCTATACCTCGGGGGGGGGGGTGGTCACGTGACCCCCCCTCCCCGAGGTCACCGAAGGAGCCCGAGGCCCTCCCGAGGTCCTCCCGAAGGAACCCGAGGTCCTCCGGTAGGACCTCGGGTCCCTTCGGGAAAATTTACCCATAATGCACCGCGCGGTTACGCCGACGCCGACGCCGCTCAAGCCGGAAACAGGCGCCTAAGAGCTGCGCTCTAAAAGGGAATTAGTAGTGCTCCGCAAATAGCCGGTCTTTTTTTTACTACGGTTTTTGAGGTGAAAACGAGTGCCGTTTCCGCGCCGCCTCCGGAGGACAAAGGACAAGCACAAATCTCCAAACACAGCTAGGTGGCTGATGCGCGACCGAAACAGTCCTTCTGGTCGTGGTATCGAACCAGGGACCTCTCCATTTCCAGGGGAGCGCTCTACCGACTGAGCTAACCAGGGGTTAGACGTCAGTAGCGCATACGGGTTTTATCAGTTACCACCAGTCTAACACCAACAAGGGTGAATGGCTTGCATTTTAGAGCGCAGCTCTTAGGCGCCCGTTTCCGGCTTCAGCGGCGTCGGCGTCGCCGTCGGCGTAACCGCGTGGTGCATGATGGGTAAATTTCCCCGCTAAATTTAGCGGAAAATTTTCCGCTAGATTTAGCGGGGAAAATTTTTCGCTAGATTTAGCGGGGGAAATTTTCCGCTAAATTTAGCGGGGGAAATTTTCCGCTAGATTTAGCGGGGAAAATTTTCCGCTATATTTAGCGGGAAGATTTTTCCGCTAAATTTAGCGGGGAAAATTTTCCGCTAGATTTAATTTTCCCCGCTAAATTTAGCGGGAAATTTTCCCCGCTAAATTTAGCGGAAAATTTTCTCCGCCCCCCCCCCCCTCGAGGTCACGTGACCTCCAGGTCACGTGACCCCCCCCCCCCCCAGGTCACGTGACCCCCCCCCCCCCCCGTGCCTTCCCCTCCTCCTCAAGAGCTGTGCTCTAATACGGCGTTACAGGGAGTTGTAAACGGCTTTCATTTTTTAAGGTTATGATTATAATGCAATGGACCTTTTGGCGAATATGTGCTGCCACCTATGGGGCAATGGGCGAACCTAAGGCGCACTGGTTTGGAGAGTATTTGTAGAGAAAACAACGTGCACGTTAGGCTTCTTGTGTGCTACCGGTTCGTTTTCTTTTTGGTTCTTTGAGGGGTCGGACTTGTCAACTCACCTGACTGCACGAATCCAGGCTGCCCGCTTAACGGGATGAAGCTTACCACACGGAAAGCGAAAAAAGCTAGTTCCACAACCCGGGCGATAATAGTTCCGACAGCCGAAGGCTACACAGTTCACCGGCATGATTGCGGTGCACGTCGTAATCTAGAACGGGCGTCGTCAGGACGATGACTCGTGTTCACCTTGTTCACAACATCAAAACTTGAGTCTCGACTCTCGATGGTCTTATTTTCTTCTTCTTCTTTCGAGGCGCCCAAAGGCGAGAAATGCAAGATGGCGGATTGTTTGTAACTTGATACTCTCGAACCCAGGCGCATCAAATACTCCGCGCATGCGCACCGCGTATTTCTACAAAAGGTCCATTCAATGCAAAGGTGCAAGCGAGCTGGACAAGAATGACGATAATCTGAGGTTTTCTACGTCACTTTCGCTTCCGCTCTTGATTGGGATCAGTCACGGGAGATTCCCTGCCGTGACTGATCCGTATTCCGTCTACGACGAGCCTCCGCGGTGCGCCGCAACTGACCTTCGCGTTCTTCGGACCCGCTAAAGAACTTTCTCATGTCCAGCCACACCACGTGCAAGTTTGTATGCTCGGATGGTCGTGCGCATACGCCGGCACAACATAGTATCGACTACAATGGGGCGTCCCCTTGGAATTGCCCGACCTCCATGCAGCAGACGCGTGGTGCCTTCCGTCGTGCTTTGGCTGCGCGTGCACGCTCGAACATAACGAGACGGCGAAGCGTGATCGAAGCCAGAAAGAAATGGAATGCACGACGGGCAACGTTCCTGACAAGAGGCCAAGGGGCGGCGTACCTGATAGACTAACGTTACTAAAACATCTCAGTTGGGAAACTGCCATAGAGCCTGCCTTGGAAAAGTGGCTCCGATCCGTACTCGAGAATCGAGCTAATGGCGATCGCAACGCCGCCATTTCTCCCGCAGCGGCTACTCCGGGAACTGCATGGCGGCAGATGTTTGTTCAGGTGGAGTTGCGCGAGGGCCTGTGGCGCCCTCTTGGAGTGCTATTTCGCAGTAGCTATTCAAATAAATTTTCATGTTTTGACTTGTCGCTAAAGGGCGGCGCTCTTATCGTATTTAGTTTGGTCTCGGTGGACGCGAGCGGTCTGGGTTTCAAGGGTGAGTTTCCCAACTGAGTGTTTTAGTAACGTTGCGAAAGACAGATCTCCTTGAGCGTTCCACACACGCGTGACCATGTGCGTGACGCCGCCATAATTGTGCTTCACAGGAGGCCGGCACCTCGTGCAAAAATATAGCGCATGCGGCCTCGTGCTCTGCTTGAGCAGACCTCCAGCGAGGTTGTCGCGCGTGCAGAAAGACCGTGCAGTCCTCACGACACATGGCAACAACGGTGGCGCGTACGCCTTGGCTGGTGAGATTGGTCTATTGGTTTACAATTTATTATTTTATTGCGGTTACCGGCCATTTAGAGCACGGCAGATACGTCCACCTTCTCGACATATTTTTCCAGGAGTCGAGTGCGCTTGCACTAGCTGTGTGGCAGCAGAGATGGCAAAATTACTTTCAAAACGTAATTAAATTACATTACTCATTACTTTCCTGAAAACTACAAAAATATAATTAAATTACATTACAAATTACCGCAGACTAAAGGTAATGACATTACATTACAATTACTTTCAAAAAGTAATGCAATTACTTTGAAATTACTTTGACATTACTTTTGAATACCTTGAGGCAGTAAATCGTGCTATTTTTATTTACCATATAAACCAACAGTGTTTACAAAACAAGCCCTCGTTTGCCCACACAGCGCGTGTGCAGGAACCAAATCCGGAAGAAGCGAGGCGCTGCGCATGCGCAGCGCCGACAGCAGCGCTACGGCAGTGATGTGACGTCAAAGAGCTGAGTTTTTCTATATGTATCAAAATTCAGATCTTCCTCTTTACACCGTAACAACCTTATCTGCCTCAAAGTGAAGCATACTGAACAGTGGGTTTGCTGGCGCACAGGACAGAAGTGTTAAACATGATGAATTGCTTCTTTAGATGTGAGTCAGAAAGACAGTCGACTCACCGGTTTCTCTGTTCATTCAACGGAGGAGGGTCTTACTAAAAGGGTGATATGTTTCCGTCTCCCTGATTTAGAACTTGCAATGGAAGCTCGTTCTTGCAAGGAGTCGTCACATGAAATGTGTCCCTTCTGCCTCGGACGCTATCTAACTCTATTCTCCGAGGAGCACTATACTCGGCGACAACTTTTCTTGGCAATGCAGTGGAGAGGAGGAGAGCCCACGCACAGCTTTATTCAGCGTTCAAAATGGGAAAGGGAACGCGTGCCTGTACCCTCCACTGCATTGCCAAGAAACGTTGTCGCCGAGTTTAGTTCACCTATTCTCGGTCATTCCTTTCAAGGAGCATTTTTTTCCAAATACCCGAAAAGCCCAAGTTTTTGCGCATTGTCACACAAAGGGCCTGCATAATTGCTAAGCAGAAGCGCCACCAGTTGAGGAAGGGCGCGAGCTTCCTAAATTGTGTACTTTCCCAACAAACGGGGGGCGATATCTGCTTGTAAGCTTATTCCCGAATAAACTTCCCAAGGGAAGGCAGCGAGGCATACTACGAGCGGCACGTTCTTTGCTTGAGAACGCCCGAAACGTTCTGGGGCTTTGACAAGGCATTGGGAATTAACTATTTATTCCGGTCGTTTGTTGTTCACAATGGTCGAAGCTTAGGGTTTGACCTTGCTTGACGAAAGTACAAGGCTGGGAATCGGTTTGTCCTGTCCTCTCAGGTTTTAAATTATGTTTAACTCACTCGTAATGTGCCCGTCGCCTTGTAGCCTATGAGCCGTTCATCCCTAAGCTGACGTGCTGTCAGCTTAGGGATGAACGGTGGAAGCTACGGGTTCTTTGGAGCAGTCACCCGTCTATCGTTCGCCACGTAACCACGCTCTCGTTCATACCTACGCGCAGAAAAAGGGACGGGACACGTGATTAAACGAATGGGTTTGATTGGTTCTGGTTAGCTTGCAGCTCCCACCGCACTGTCAGCTTAGGAATGAACGAAGTATAGTATCGTCATGATGACGCGACGCCGTGAATCTGTCGTGCCTGGAGTTTGTAAGCCGTTGCTTTCCAGCGATGTCTACACGTAAGCTTTTCTCCTTCGTCTATCCAGCCCTCCTTTGTGCGTCTGTCCAGCTCTTCGTACGAGACTTTGCGCTCAGGTGGCCGTTGTTTATTTCTTCCGATGCTCTTTCACAACATTTCACCATGCGAAATAATTTTTCTCTTAATTTTTTAAAGCTTGCAAACGAACTTTTCAATTTAGGACAAAAGTAATTTCAAAAGTAATGAGTAATTTTCTCGAAATTACTGCCTGAAAGTAATTCATTGCATTACTAAATTACTATACCTGTTTTCACCTTAAGAACCGAAGTAAAACAAGTCCGGCTCCTCGCGGAACATTACTAATTTCCCCCTTACGTGGATAATGAAGACATATGTAGGTGAATTTTAGATTAGATATATGTTATATTTTCACTATGTACACGTTCCAAACGTCAAAGGCATCGCTTTTTCCTCCGACAACCGAATCTCGTGAGAACTATTTCACGCCGCGTAGGAACAATGCGCAAAACGTACTTTTTTCTTAAGGTGAAAACAGGTATAGTCTAGAGAAGTAATTCATTACATTACTCATTACTTGGAAAAGTAATTTAATTACTGTAATTCCATTACAGTAATGT
>JABSTQ010003066.1:0-19122 GCA_013358835.2 Ixodes persulcatus
AATAAACAAATAAATCAAAAAGAGCGAAAGTTCCTCAAACAATTATTTAAACTCGTAAAAGCGCCCTCTCACCACGGATGGGGTAACTAACCACTTTTTATGTTTCGTTTTTATTGTTTTACTTTTCAAAATGGCGGCCCCCATAGCATTTCGTTTGCTCGCGTCCGCTCGCGTTGCGTTTTCGCTTTATTGTGACGTGCGCACCACTGGGCGACAATCACAGGTAATTGATTCACTGAAGAGTTATTTCAGGCAGGCAACTGTTTATTTTCGCTCTACATAGTACAATTGATCCGAAAACGTTACAAACAGCACATGCAATGATGCGGTTGTTGACGGATATTGGCGAACAGACACGGTAGTACAAACAGTTTGAAGCTATGTGCTAAAAAGCTATGTGCATAAAAAATGATAAAATAGTCTAAACAGGTATACTTCGTCTCAGCTTAGCATGGACTAACCGCGAATGCTGTGCTAGCGCGAGCGGCTGGCCTTGACTGCCTTAACTGGAGCACTCGCTGCACGAGGGCTCGTTCAGCCGCCGAGGCTTCATTCGAAGCAACTAGCTCGCGCTTTTAGCACGCGCGGCTAACAATAGTCCATACTAAGGTGAGACGAAGAGAGGTAAAGTCGCGGTAAAGGCATTTCAAAACAGCTATTCATAAACCATGAAAAAAGAAAAAAAAAACACAGACGCGACATTGTTTTACATAACGAGTGCGATTACAAACCAGTTGCTTTAACTACAGGCTAATGTGGTTAAGAATAAAGCTGTTTGGAGGTGCAATAAAGCTGTGTTTGGAGGTGCATTTGACCTGCCCGTCCTTTTCCCCACCAAGATGAATGTTCAACACACCTGGGGGGCTATGTTCGACAAATGTTTCGTTTCTCCTAAAAAGAAACGGAAGTGATGGAAGTGACGATATTGCGTCTGATTGGTTAGAGGCTCAAATGACGAATGTTCCCTCTTTCATCATTTGAGCCTCTAACCAGACGCGATATCGTCACTTCCATTACTTCTTAGGAGAAACAAGACATTTGTCGAACATAGCCCCCCTGGTCAGTTTTCTATGAGATATGTTGGATCTATAGCCAATCAATTTGTTCAGCACAATGTTTAGATGTTAGGTTCGATGACAGCGCGCCTTTACAACTCTCAGTCTCCTGATCTGCCTAACGGGGCTGCTGGCCCTTCGATAGAAATATCACCTATCATCGACAAACCGTAAGCACCTAGAACGCCACTTTCTGACTGCAGCATCACCATCGAACATTGTCGTCCTTGGAAACAACCTCCTGGCTGAGCATTCTTCACTCGTCACCCTCGCCAACAACCTCACCTAATCCCGTTATTGCTGATCACTGGTGATGTACCTTAAAACTCCGGCTCACGTCCCACCTGCCCCTGCTGTTCCCGGTATGTGCTCGACAATGTCGCCACTCCCCAATGCGACGTTTGTGATTTGTGGTTCCACCAGAAATGCGAAGATGTATCTCTCGCTTTGCATAGACGCCTCTCCTCATTATCAACTGAGTGGCTCTGTGCGGCGTGCCAGCTCCCACCCCTGGCTGATGACCTCTTTCGATCCCCTAAGCAGCACAGAGCCCTACGTACCCCACCATCATCGCCAGCTCTACCAAGTAGTTCTCCGACCCGCCTCCGGCGAGCGACATCGGCAGCAATCACCGTTTGCACGACAACTCCGCGTTTGGCATAGTTGTCGTGCGAAAAGTGCGCAATTGGAGTCTAGACTCCAATCACGTTTGGTTTTCCAACGTTTGCTTTCTAAAGAACAACCTTCCTGACTTTAAAGCACTGAAGTAATCTTTCCCGAGTACAATATTCGCTGTGTGCGAGACATGGCTGGACGCCTGTCTTCGGTGGGCAATTAATGGGCAATTAATCAATCTCGCACAATTCTCTTTATTCCAGCAAGACCGTCCCTCCTTGGGACGAAGGCATCCGTCCTCGCCATGCCAAAACACCTGCCCTGCCAACGTCTCGACCACCTCACCCCTCCGGGTCTAGAAGCCATCTTTGTCGAGGTATTTTGCAAACATGGAAAGCTTCTTCTGGTGTCTACCTGCTGCCCACCCTCTCTCCGTGAACAATCGTACGCCCTCCTCCAAGAGAGCCTACAGCGCGTCGACCCCAGCAGGTTCTCTGCACTGTTCATCTGATCCACTCGATGACGTGCTGTTAGACGTACTGGAGACTGCTGGCCTCACCCAACTTCATGACGCCCCATTCTACGTTTCTCAAAACAGCAACGCTACATTCCTCGACCTCGTCCGCACCAATAATCCCACCTTATCCTACCGCTGCACAGTGAAATCCAGCCTACCAGGCAGTGATCGCAGTGCTCTCCTCTCCAATATCCATTGCTCAGCCCCTAAGCGAGGTCATCAAGCCAAGAAGTTCCAGCAGTTCTAAAAAAAACGATTCCCCTCATCTCAATCAGCTCATCCACCTCGCTTCCTGGTCCATCGTGTTTGATCACCCATCGGCTGACGAAGCTGACGACCTCTCGCTCTACATATCAGCAATTCAAAACAAATATGTTTACCTTAAGGATCAACAGGAGGCACGGCAGTCTTATATGGATGACAAAGGAGATTGCAGTCTTAATCAGACGTAAACACTTGCTATTCAAAAAAGCGCCTCTTAATCCCACTCATCTTAACCAAGCCCACCAAGCACGTACCAAAGTCAAGCATCTCATCCATATCTCCCTTAACGATTACCTACAGCAACTAGGAGCAAAAGCAACCCTGCCAGTCCAAACTCTTGGGCATGTTTTCACTATAAAAAAAAATGTTCCATGCGCCGGTCTTCACACATCACGGCAGGCCCTATTCCAATCTTGACGACATAGCAGAGCTCTTCTCTTACCACTTTTCTCAGGCTGCAGCATTACTCGACCCTACCGCACCTAACCTTTGTCCCACCCAACCCACAACTCTGCCAGTCGATGCCACACCAGCAACCACACTCTCTTCCATAGTCATTCTTCAAAGTGAAACCTACGAAGCCCTTGCCTGTGGAAACTCCTCTCAACGCCCTGGACCAGTCAGCCTCCACCCTGCATTGCTTAGATCCTGAGCTGGCCGTATATCCCCCGTCCTCACTCGCCTCTTTAACGATTTTCTCTCCCACAGCTCTGTTCCTAAATCCTGGAAAGTTGCATCAATAACGCCTCTCAAAAAGGGACACGGTGCCCCCTCAAGTTTGACATCCACTCATACCGATCAATCTCCATAACCACCATTGTTTGCCAAACAATGGAGAGAGTCATTAACAAGCAACTCTTAGCCCACCTTGAGGTATCGAACTTCCTTAGCCCCCACCAATACGGTTTCCGCCCCGGCAGGAGCTGTGAATCGGCCCTTGCAGCTTTCACCCATGCACTCAGTACCAGCCTCGACAACCGAACTTCGTGCGAGATCGTTCAGGACTTCGGAAAGGCTTTTAAAAGCGCAGACCACAGCTTGCTCCTATCCAAACTCCAACAGGTGGGAATCTCCGGTGTGAGGAATGAAAAATTTACTTTTTCACAGCACTACCTTATTCTTCAAGGGCTCTTTTCGAGATTTAGCACAAACTGGAAACACTACTAACAGGTAGGGTGTTCACTGAGCTCGGTTATGCGTGCCATTGCGTGTCAAAGGGGCTTTGAGAAGACTGATTAAAGAACACTTTGTCCACGCTCAAGAGAGAAAAAGTCTTGTTCTTGACCACTGGCTAACACAACATGATGGCAGCAACTGGTTATTGTGTTTTCCTTCCGGTGACTTCAGAACGAAGTCTACTGGCACGACAACCAGCTGTGGTTGTCGTGCTGATGGGAACAGTTCCAGTATTCAGGAGCTTGAAGTTCCAATTGCCAGAACTGCTCCACAGCTTGCATGCCAAATGATGAGACCACTCGTAGAAAGCAGGACTTGATCTAAGTCGTCCTCACAGTTTGCAACCTGGTACGCAGGTTGCAACTGCATAAGGTTTTCCTTCTCAAGTGTCTTATAGATGCCGGAAATTACTGTGCGTCAGCGGTATTCCAGAAACTCCCTTTCAGGCTAATGACTTGAAAGGGATTTTCAAGACAGCCCTCCCTGAGACAGATGGTGATGAGAAAGAGAGCCCTCCCAGCCACTGTTTTTTTCCAGATATGCAAAACTGCCGCTACTGCACTTACCCAACCATTTTTTACAGTTTGTCATATGACGAGTTGCAGATTATTGTCAAGTCATCACTTGTGGCTGTGACATTCATAATTGCATAAGACATCATAGGATAAAAGTTAAACATGATGAAAAACAGCCTCAGATAAACAGGGATGAAGAACAGGTAAAGAATACGAAAAGACAACGGTTGACTCGCAACTGAAGTTTATTGAAAGAAAAGTGAACCAAAGAAACTTGTTCCTTTGGTTCACTTTTCTTTCAATAAACTTCAGTTGCGAGTCAGCCGTTGTCCTGTCGTATTCTTTACCCGTTCTTCGTCCCTGTTTATCTGAGGCTGTTTTTCATCATGTTTAATTGTTACCAACTGGCCCAAATCACCACCCTTCTTCAGATCATAGGATAGATGCCAGAACCCTCATGAGGAATGTTATGCTGCAATGTCAATTTTGGTGGCCACATTACAGCTATAATCTGTTTCAGCCTAATTTCACAAAGAAAAAACGCTGCCGCCCTTTGGAGCTAATCAGAGCAATGAAGCAAGTTTTGCGAGAGCTCTCCGCAGGAGGAGTATACTCTCACAATATGTTGTCCCGTCCCTCAGCCAAATGTTTCGGTTGGTGCCGTAGCTTTGGTAACGCCCTGTAACCTGCAGAACGATGAGTCGACCTAGTTCCAGTAACAGTTCACCTAACGTATGAATATGACCAGAAAATGCTCATGCCACCCAAGGATGAGGGGCGACAAATTTCCCAGCATACGGTCTCCAATTTTCTTCTTGTGGCCCAGATGATGAGCTGCCTCTTGAGTTTTCTCACTTTATCCCCCTGGTTACTGATGGTCCTTGTCTCTGGTGTCCGGCCCTTGCAGCTTGCCTCCACACGTCTGTCGCCTTCGTGGTATTCTCTTTTGATTCTCCGAGCAACCATTGTACTGGAACAAGAAAGTAACAACATACAGTGAATGAACGAAGTGAGACACACCTTATACTCGGGGGCGGATCCAGAACTCTGTTTTGAAGGGGGGGGGGCCAGGGCCGGATTAAGGTACGGGCTAAGGGGGCTGCAGCCCAGGGCCCCCGACTCTCTGGGGGCCCCCATGAGCAGCTCGTAGAAAAAAAAAAAAAAAACGAAACCTAAAAATATTTTGGAAAGCGATGTTGCTTTGCCGCAGCATTTGAGAAGAGGGATATACAAAAATAATGGCGATGTCAGCGAGGCCAAACGCGCACTTCGCGTAGCACACTCCTATCCCTGTACAAAGCCGGCCCTTTCGGTGGGTGACCGGCCCTTAGGGTGCTTGTCCGCTTTCTTTTGAAAGCGGCTTCGAGCAAACGAAGAAAACACGCGAGGGGCCCCACGATCTGGGGTTTTTCGCTTCTCTTTTTTTTTTTTTTGTCAGGAAGGGAAATGTCAGAAACACCTTCCCCTTCACCCTACTTGGGCTCGTGTCTCGTGCGCGCTAACACGTGTTTTTGAGCGGCGCTGAAAGTGCGGCCTTCGACGCTGCTGGGGAAGGGAACAAAGCTGCGTGCCGCCTCCGCGGTGGTCTTGCCGGAATGCTCCCTAGTTGAAACCAGACGGGAATGGTAAATGTTTTGTATTTTGAGGCTACTTTCTATTGATTAAAAAATACAGGAAACTGCAGTATTTCCCAGGTTCATTGCCTTAACCAGACATCATTATCATCATCATCGTCGCCATCATCATCATCATCACTAGGGCCCCTAAAGCGACCTTAGCCCAGAGCCCCGAAATTCCTTAATCCGGCTCTTGGGGGGGCAGAAAATTTGTAAGGATACTATTCTCTCATTCTTTCGTGTGCACCAGGGGGTCCACCCATGTCAAATTGCCCTCCGAGAAGGGAGGAGTGGGGGCGGTCGACTTTGTTTGGGGGGAGCAGTGGCCCCCGTTGCCCCCCCTTAGATTCCCCCCCTTGGATCCGTCCCTGCTTATACTTCTAAATTAGATAAGTACTGTGGGTCTTACTGCATGACGTGCCAGCGGAGATAAATTATGTCTGGAGCTTGACGGGGGAGAGGTTCTCGACACATGCTGAACGACAGGTGCCACATGCTGCCATACCCACAGGATGACCTGAGGAGAGAGAAGATAGGTGTGAGTCCAGGAAACTGGCATATTTGAGCAACGCTTTTTTTTAGAGGTGCCTTCCCGTTAATTCCCTTCAAGGGACATCCATCTGACTAGTCAGTTCAGAATTACGTTCAATGTACCCCGTCAACTTGCTTAGCCTGTTTGCAAATATATAACAACTGGTACATTCACTTTTTATAATGTTGAGTGGTTTTTTTGTTTTTTTTGTTTTATATGTTATACTATGATGCCAACTTCTCTTTTATGATTTTGCAGATTAGCAAATCCCAGGTTCGGTCCTGATTCGCGTCATTTGCCACGATATTTATATTTTTCCAGTAAAGTGGTGTGAAAGCTTTGATACGTGGAGGTTGCGAAATCATTAAGCGTGAACAAGCAATTAATTACGTTCGACCGTTTAACAAGTCACGTCCGACGTGCCTAAGAAATTAACCAAGTCGCATACACTGCGTTGGAGAAAAGACGATCGTGCCATGGCCTGACGCGAAGGACAGCACGAGCACTTTAAGAAATGTTTGCACTCACCAGCAACGAACTTGAAGCGGAATCCCGGAATCTCGAACGGCGAAGTGAGTCCCCGGCTTTTTGGCTTCTTGCCTGATCAGGCCCATTTAGAACACATTCATAGCGTCATTCGGTAACTCACGTGAAATTAAAACGCCAAGCGAGGATCCAACCGAAAGGGAAATGTACAAGGAAAGAGAAATTCGCAGAACAGCAGCACCGACAACGCCGACAACGCGACCAGCGACGTTTAAAAACATGGCTTCGGTAAGGGCAATGAACTTCTAAAGTCTAAAGCTAACGGTCACTGCTAGATTTTTTCCATTGCATATTAAATTATAATTTTAACCTAGCTTATTATGTTTTCTAAAAATATTAACATTAACGCACTCAATTCAGTTCATTGCGATTCTTTTTAACCATGTTGTTTTGTTTGTTTTTGTTTTAAACCTTCAGTTGTCGCCATCCGGCTTGAGGAGCGCTGTGTATGCGCGATTACCGGAAGTGGCCTTGAGTGGGACCACTGTATGCTTATTCACTGTGGTCAGAGCATTGAGAAGCAGGAAATCAAAGCAAGTGCCATTCCTCTCCGCTTGGGGGGCGCTGCAAGAGCAGTTTTCGCCTTCCACTGCCTCTTCTTTACACCACTCCTCTCCCAATTCCCTCTCCCAAAAGTTGCAACTGCTTCCTCATTGGTTCGCGCAGCAACCAATCGCGAAGCTCTCTTTTGGGCACAACCCAATCACAGCGCGCTGTTTCCCGCGCTCTAGAATGCTGGCCAATCGGAGCACATTTTTCAGAATGCTGTAGAAACTTATAAAACACCAGGTAGGTGGTCAACTTTTCAGGTTGCCTCAGTTGTTGTTTCGCCATCATTTTGCCAGCGTCAACGTCGATCTTCTCTCGAAGACAAGTCGCGCGAGGATGCCCCCCCAACCGAGCGGAAAAGCAGTGAAGAAGGCGGGCAAGGCACAGAAAAATGTGCGTGCCACCGACAAGAAGAAGAAGAGGCGCAGGAGGAAGGAGAGCTTCAGCATCTACATCTACAAGGTGCTCAAACAGGTCCACCCCGACACCGGAGTGTCCAGCAAAGCCATGTCGATCATGAACAGCTTCGTGAACGACATCTTCGAGCGCATCGCAGCAGAGTCGTCTCGGCTGGCTCACTACAACAAGCGCTCGACCATCACGAGTCGGGAGATCCAGACAGCTGTGAGGCTCCTGCTGCCGGGTGAACTGGCAAAGCATGCGGTGTCCGAGGGCACCAAGGCTGTCACCAAGTACACCAGTTCCAAGTAACAACCAGGAGCTTCCCACCCGGTATCTGCCGACTGACACAAACGGCCCTTTTGAGGGCCATACTCATCCCTGCAAAACGGCCGTCTCTCGCTGACTTCCAACTCCCGTGTCTCTTTTCAAGAAATATGTGAGTACCCAGTGCTTGAGAATCTGCATCGCGCCTGTGTGCATATAATAGGTCATTTCTTTCTTTTTTTTTTCTTGTTGTGCAGTCGAAATTGGCTTCTTGTAGTCACAGTCGGATGCTGTTTATTTTGTTTTCGTTTCAGTGAAGAAAAAAAAAGCGTATTCTATTCATTTTGGGGGCACGAGTGACCTTAAATATTGTACATCGCTCGCGTATGTAGAAGATTTTCGCGTGGTTTTGAGCCTCTGGAAGCCCATTCTCCTAAGTGTTGTGATTTCCAGATGCAGCCGATTCGTTTTTGCTTTTAGAGCCACGGTTGTTTTAAATAACTTGCTTTTAAATTCGAGTGCTCTTATCCCGTTTGGCTTGGGAAAGTTGTTTATTTGTGTTGTCACTTCACGCTTGGTATCAACTCGAATAGTGGGTCGTTTTTATTGCTTGAAAAAGTGAAGACGGCTAGAAACTTGAAAAAGTGTCTGCCATAAGTCGAGTGCTTGTACCTGCAAGTTGAAATAAAGAAATTGCTCCGTTTCTAGTACTTTATTTATTTATTTTTTTGCACGATTTGCGACAGCGGCACAAACTGGCCGTTTTCGGGTGGCACGTTTTGCTCCTTAACAGACCGAAGGCTTGTTAAAAAGCTTTCGAGTATTACATTTTCTGCCAGCCAAAAAGACTTCATCACGTGTAATAAGCACTTAAAACTGGACACGTTTGTATAAGTGAACATTTTGATTAAACTGTGTTCTTGGGTGACCCAACTTGCTGTCAACCCGGCTCACCATGGCGCTGAATTGCACTGCACACTTCAAAACGGCAGTGATAAGAAGCTTTAATTTTTGTGTGCAGTGAGAAGAGTGCGTCTTGTACAAGTTCCGATAAACAGGTTGCTTCGACGTTTATAAAACTTTTTTTTTAGTCTCATGTGAAAACGGGCCTTCGACTAGCTGCATCGGCGCGAAGCTGAGTACTCCGGAGTGACATGTCTTTCCTCTTTACTTAACGAAAACGAACCTTAATCCCTCTAAAATATATATCTCCTGGAACCTAGAAAAAAAAATGTTTCGTACATGCAACTATGAAGACTAAAAATGGGCCAGGTTTTTAATGCCTATGCTTTGCTAAAGCCATGCATTTCATCAACACACGCTTCCTTCTAGTGCGCAGCCACCTGTCGGCCACAGAACGAAGCTGCCGCCCCGCGGGAATGCTCCCGTTCGTTGGCGGGAGAGGAGGAGGCCGTCGCGGGTTCACTTTGGCGGCCCCGTAGAGCATTGCCGCCAGTCTCTCTTGAAGTAGGCGAACGGTGCGGTCGTGTTTTTTCGTCGTGTCCCTGTTTTTGCAGCAAACATGTCTGGAAGAGGCAAGGGCGGCAAGGGCCTGGGCAAGGGTGGTGCCAAACGCCATCGCAAGGTTCTTCGCGATAACATCCAGGGGATCACCAAGCCTGCAATCCGTCGCCTAGCCCGCCGCGGTGGTGTCAAGCGCATTTCGGGCCTCATCTACGAAGAAACCCGCGGCGTCCTCAAGGTCTTCCTGGAGAACGTCATTCGCGATGCCGTCACCTACACAGAGCACGCCAAGAGGAAGACCGTGACGGCCATGGATGTTGTGTACGCGCTCAAGAGGCAAGGCCGTACGCTCTATGGTTTCGGGGGTTAAGTGGTGCAGCCGTCTCCCCGGGGCTCGTCGGACACCCATCAAAAACGGCCCTTTTCAGGGCCAAACCAGTACGGATCTATCTTGGAAACGGCATTCGATCCCAACACCTCCCTCCCGTGTCTCTGTATTCGTGAAAACATGCACTGCTTTGGGTGAGTGATTCCTCTTTTGTTACGAGTGTTGTTTTGCCGCGGATCTCTACCATTTTGTGCGCAACAGCCGTGTGTTAATTGTACATATCTTCCCACGCAACTCAGGCAACAGTCTAACATTCATTGCGCTCATACCTGCCATCGGCCATACCATGCTGAATACGCCGGTTCTCGTCCGATCACCGAAGCTAAGCAGCATCGGGCTCCGTCAGTACTTGGGAGGGTGACCACCTGGGAACACGGAGTGCTGATGGCATTCTAAGTTTTTGTTCTTGCTACTTTTTTGTGCTGTTTGGAGGGTTGTGTCCGTTTGTACGGATTCATGTATTTTCTAAAAGCTAACAACATTTCTCCTCAGGCGTAAAAAGCATTTTAATATAAATGCAATTCGTCTCTTTCATATTTAGAAAAAACAGCTTACTTGGAAGTGAGAACTCGGTGTTCCGCACCGTGGCCTGCTGGTTGATTGCACGGTTAAGAACGGTAATAATAAACAAAGCCACAGACTCCTAATTTTGTTTGCCGTGAGAAAAGTGCGTGTATAAGTCGTACGGAAAGAGAGACTACTTTGAAACAAAAAGTTTTGTTTTTATTCTCGCGTGAACTTGGACGTTGGAATCGCGGCCCGATCGCGAAGCCGGCCCCTGCGGCTTCACAAGTTTTCCTTTCTAACGCACCGAAATAATTTTTTATTTTTACCGAAGTGTACATTTTCTGGAAGCTTATAAAATTCTTGAAACGTCGTGAACAAGCATTTTAATATAAATGCAATTCGTCTCTTTCATATTTAGAAAAAACAGCTTACTTGGAAGTGAGAACTCGGTGGTCCGCACCGTGGCCTGCTGGTTGATTGCACGGTTAAAAACGGTAATAATAAGCAATGCTACAGACTCCTAATTTTGTTTGCCGTGAAATAAGTGCGTGTACAAGACGTACGGAAAGAGAGACTACTTTGAAACAAAAAGTTTTGTTTTTATTCACGCGTGAACTTGGACGTTGGAATCGCGGCCCGATCGCGAAGCCGGCCTCCGCGGCTTCACAAGTTTCCCTTTCTAACGCATCGAAATAATTTTTTATTGTTACCGACGTGTACATTTTCTGAAAGCTTATAAAATTCTTGAAAAGTCGTGAACAAGCATTTTAATATAAATGCAATTATTCTCCTTCATATTTCGATCTAACCGCTTACTTGAAAGACAAATCGAGGTTTCGCGCGCTACGCGCGGTTGGTCGTTTGGAAGTTTAAAAACGGTAATAATAAACAATGCTACAGACTCCTAATTTTGTTTGCCGTGAAAGAAGTGCGTCTACAAGACGTACGAAAAGAGAGAGTACTTTGAAACAAATAGTTTTGTTTTTATTCTCGCGTGAACTTGGACGTTGGAATCGCGGCCCGAGCGCGAAGCCGGCCTCTGCGGCTTCACCCGTTTCCCTTTCTAACGCATCGAAATAAATTTTTATTGTTACCGAAGTGTACATTTTCTGAAAGCTTATGAAATTCTTGAAAAGGCGTGAACAGGCATTTTAATATAAATGCAAATATTCTCCTTCATATTTCGATCTAACCGCTTACTTGAAAGACAAATCGAGGTTTCGCGCGCTACGCGCGGATGGTCGTTTGGAAGTTTAAAAACGGTAATAATAAACATAGCCACAGACTCCTAATTTTGTTTGCCGTGAAAGAAGTGCGTGTACAAGACGTACGGAAAGAGAGACTACTTTGAAACAAATAGTTTTGTTTTTATTCATCGCGTGAACTTGGACGTTGGAATCGCGGCCCGATCGCGAAGCCGGCCTCTGCGGCTTCACAAGTTTCCCTTTCTAACGCATCGAAATAATTTTTTATTGTTACCGAAGTGTACATTTTCTGAAAGCTTATGAAATTCTTGAAAAGTCGTGAACAAGCATTTTAATATAAATGCAATTATTCTCCTTCATATTTCGATCTAACCGCTTACTTGAAAGACAAATCGAGGTTTTGCGCGCTACGCGCGGATGGTCGTTTGGAAGTTTAAAAACGGTAATAATAAACAAAGCCACAGACTCCTAATTTTGTTTGCCGTGAAAGAAGTGCGTGTACAAGACGTACGGAAAGAGAGACTACTTTGAAACAAATAGTTTTGTTTTTATTCTCGCGTGAACTTGGACGTTGGAATCGCGGCCCGAGCGCGAAGCCGGCCTCTGCGGCTTCACCCGTTTCCCTTTCTAACGCACCGAAATAATTTTTTATTGTTACCGAAGTGTACATTTTCTGAAAGCTTATGAAATTCTTGAAAAGTCGTGAAAAAGCATTTTAATATAAATGCAATTATTCTCCTTCATATTTCGATCTAACCGCTTACTTGAAAGACAAATCGAGGTTTTGCGCGCTACGCGCGGATGGTCGTTTGGAAGTTTAAAAACGGTAATAATAAACAAGCCACAGACTCCTAATTTTGTTTGCCGTGAAAGAAGTGCGTGTACAAGACGTACGGAAAGAGAGACTACTTTGAAACAAATAGTTTTGTTTTTATTCTCGCGTGAACTTGGACGTTGGAATCGCGGCCCGATCGCGAAGCCGGCCTCTGCGGCTTCACAAGTTTCCCTTTCTAACGCATCGAAATAATTTTTTATTGTTACCGAAGTGTACATTTTCTGAAAGCTTATGAAATTCTTGAAAAGTCGTGAACAAGCATTTTAATATAAATGCAATTATTCTCCTTCATATTTCGATCTAACCGCTTACTTGAAAGACAAATCGAGGTTTCGCGCGCTACGCGCGGCTGGTCGTTTGGAAGTTTAAAAACGGTAATAATAAACAATGCTACAGACTCCTAATTTTGTTTGCCGTGAAAGAAGTGCGTGTACAAGACGTACGGAAAGAGAGACTACTTTGAAACAAATAGTTTTGTTTTTATTCTCGCGTGAACTTGGACGTTGGAATCGCGGCCCGAGCGCGAAGCCGGCCTCTGCGGCTTCACCCGTTTCCCTTTCTAACGCATCGAAATAATTTTTTATTGTTACCGAAGTGTACATTTTCTGAAAGCTTATGAAATTCTTGAAAAGGCGTGAACAAGCATTTTAATATAAATGCAATTATTCTCCTTCATATTTCGATCTAACCGCTTACTTGAAGACAAATCGAGGTTTCGCGCGCTACGCGCGGATGGTCGTTTGGAAGTTTAAAAACGGTAATAATAAACAAAGCTACAGACTCCTAATTTTGTTTGCCGTGAAAGAAGTGCGTGTACAAGACGTACGGAAAGAGAGACTACTTTGAAACAAATAGTTTTGTTTTTATTCTCGCGTGAACTTGGACGTTGGAATCGCGGCCCGATCGCGAAGCCGGCCTCTGCGGCTTCACACGTTTCCCTTTCTAACGCATCCGAAATAATTTTTTATTGTTACCGAAGTGTACATTTTCTGAAAGCTTATGAAATTCTTGAAAAGTCGTGAACAAGCATTTTAATATAAATGCAATTATTCTCCTTCATATTTCGATCTAACCGCTTACTTGAAGACAAATCGAGGTTTCGCGCGCTACGCGCGGCTGGTCGTTTGGAAGTTTAAAAACGGTAATAATAAACAAGCTACAGACTCCTAATTTTGTTTGCCGTGAAAGAAGTGCGTGTACAAGACGTACGGAAAGAGAGACTACTTTGAAACAAATAGTTTTGTTTTTATTCTCGCGTGAACTTGGACGTTGGAATCGCGGCCCGAGCGCGAAGCCGGCCTCTGCGGCTTCACCCGTTTCCCTTTCTAACGCATCGAAATAATTTTTTATTGTTACCGAAGTGTACATTTTCTGAAAGCTTATGAAATTCTTGAAAAGGCGTGAACAAGCATTTTAATATAAATGCAATTATTCTCCTTCATATTTCGATCTAACCGCTTACTTGAAAGACAAATCGAGGTTTCGCGCGCTACGCGCGGATGGTCGTTTGGAAGTTTAAAAACGGTAATAATAAACAAGCCTACAGACTCCTAATTTTGTTTGCCGTGAAAGAAGTGCGTGTACAAGACGTACGGAAAGAGAGACTACTTTGAAACAAATAGTTTTGTTTTTATTCTCGCGTGAACTTGGACGTTGGAATCGCGGCCCGAGCGCGAAGCCGGCCTCTGCGGCTTCACCAGTTTCCCTTTCTAACGCATCGAAATAATTTTTTATTGTTACCGAAGTGTACATTTTCTGAAAGCTTATGAAATTCTTGAAAAGTCGTGAACAAGCATTTTAATATAAATGCAATTATTCTCCTTCATATTTCGATCTAACCGCTTACTTGAAAGACAAATCGAGGTTTCGCGCGCTACGCGCGGCTGGTCGTTTGGAAGTTTAAAAACGGTAATAATAAACAAGCTACAGACTCCTAATTTTGTTTGCCGTGAAAGAAGTGCGTGTACAAGACGTACGGAAAGAGAGACTACTTTGAAACAAATAGTTTTGTTTTTATTCTCGCGTGAACTTGGACGTTGGAATCGCGGCCCGATCGCGAAGCCGGCCTCTGCGGCTTCACCCGTTTCCCTTTCTAACGCATCGAAATAATTTTTTATTGTTACCGAAGTGTACATTTTCTGAAAGCTTATGAAATTCTTGAAAAGTCGTGAACAAGCATTTTAATATAAATGCAATTATTCTCCTTCATATTTCGATCTAACCGCTTACTTGAAAGACAAATCGAGGTTTCGCGCGCTACGCGCGGATGGTCGTTTGGAAGTTTAAAAACGGTAATAATAAACATAGCCACAGACTCCTAATTTTGTTTGCCGTGAAAGAAGTGCGTGTACAAGACGTACGGAAAGAGAGACTACTTTGAAACAAATAGTTTTGTTTTTATTCTCGCGTGAACTTGGACGTTGGAATCGCGGCCCGAGCGCGAAGCCGGCCTCTGCGGCTTCACACGTTTCCCTTTCTAACGCACTCGAAATAATTTTTTATTGTTACCGAAGTGTACATTTTCTGAAAGCTTATGAAATTCTTGAAAAGTCGTGAACAAGCATTTTAATATAAATGCAATTATTCTCCTTCATATTTCGATCTAACCGCTTACTTGAAAGACAAATCGAGGTTTCGCGCGCTACGCGCGGCTGGTCGTTTGGAAGTTTAAAAACGGTAATAATAAACAAGCTACAGACTCCTAATTTTGTTTGCCGTGAAAGAAGTGCGTGTACAAGACGTACGGAAAGAGAGACTACTTTGAAACAAATAGTTTTGTTTTTATTCTCGCGTGAACTTGGACGTTGGAATCGCGGCCCGATCGCGAAGCCGGCCTCTGCGGCTTCACAAGTTTCCCTTTCTAACGCACCGAAATAATTTTTTATTGTTACCGAAGTGTACATTTTCTGAAAGCTTATGAAATTCTTGAAAAGTCGTGAACAAGCATTTTAATATAAATGCAATTATTCTCCTTCATATTTCGATCTAACCGCTTACTTGAAAGACAAATCGAGGTTTCGCGCGCTACGCGCGGCTGGTCGTTTGGAAGTTTAAAAACGGTAATAATAAACAAGCTACAGACTCCTAATTTTGTTTGCCGTGAAAGAAGTGCGTGTACAAGACGTACGGAAAGAGAGACTACTTTGAAACAAATAGTTTTGTTTTTATTCTCGCGTGAACTTGGACGTTGGAATCGCGGCCCGATCGCGAAGCCGGCCTCTGCGGCTTCACACGTTTCCCTTTCTAACGCATCCGAAATAATTTTTTATTGTTACCGAAGTGTACATTTTCTGAAAGCTTATGAAATTCTTGAAAAGTCGTGAACAAGCATTTTATATAAATGCAATTATTCTCCTTCATATTTCGATCTAACCGCTTACTTGAAAGACAAATCGAGGTTTCGCGCGCTACGCGCGGCTGGTCGTTTGGAAGTTTAAAAACGGTAATAATAAACAAGCCTACAGACTCCTAATTTTGTTTGCCGTGAAAGAAGTGCGTGTACAAGACGTACGGAAAGAGAGACTACTTTGAAACAAATAGTTTTGTTTTTATTCTCGCGTGAACTTGGACGTTGGAATCGCGGCCCGAGCGCGAAGCCGGCCTCTGCGGCTTCACACGTTTCCCTTTCTAACGCACTCGAAATAATTTTTTATTGTTACCGAAGTGTACATTTTCTGAAAGCTTATGAAATTCTTGAAAAGGCGTGAACAAGCATTTTAATATAAATGCAATTATTCTCCTTCATATTTCGATCTAACCGCTTACTTGAAGACAAATCGAGGTTTCGCGCGCTACGCGCGGCTGGTCGTTTGGAAGTTTAAAAACGGTAATAATAAACGAAGCTACAGACTCCTAATTTTGTTTGCCGTGAAAGAAGTGCGTGTACAAGACGTACGGAAAGAGAGACTACTTTGACAACAAATAGTTTTGTTTTTATTCTCGCGTGAACTTGGACGTTGGAATCGCGGCCCGAGCGCGAAGCCGGCCTCTGCGGCTTCACCCGTTTCCCTTTCTAACGCACCGAAATAATTTTTTATTGTTACCGAAGTATACATTTTCTGAAAGCTTATGAAATTCTTGAAAGGCGTGAACAAGCATTTTATATAAATGCAATTATTCTCCTTCATATTTCGATCTAACCGCTTACTTGAAGACAAATCGAGGTTTCGCGCGCTACGGGCGGCTGGTCGATTTGGAAGTTTAAAAACGGTAATAATAAACAAAGCTACAGGCTCCTAATTTTGTTTGCCGCGAAAGAAGTGCGTGTACAAGACGTACGGAAAGAGAGACTACTTTGAAACAAATAGTTTTGTTTTTATTCTCGCGTGAACTTGGACGTTGGAATCGCGGCCCGAGCGCGAAGCCGGCCTCTCCGGCTTCACCCGTTTTCCTTTCTAACGCACTGAAATATTTTTTTATTGTTACCGAAGTATACATTTTCTGAAAGCTTATGAAATTCTTGCAAAAGTCGCGAACAAGCATTTTAATATAAATGCAATTATTCTCCTTCATATTTCGATCTAACCGCTTACTTGAATGACAAATCGAGGTTTCGCGCGCTACACACTAAACGAAAATATACCCAGATGGGAGCATATCGCTTGTCCTCTAGCGCATTCCCTTCTGGGAGTTTGATATACTCCGCGGGATGGGAGTTCGGAGTTGACTCCCATGCAGGCCAGAGGTTTTTTGGGGGGTGCAAGGGGGTAAGTACAGAACTCCCATCGGTACGGGAGTCTGTTCGTGGAACAATTGGAGTATTTATTTACTTCCATCAAAGTGTTCCTAGGTGGACCCATGGGAGTATTCTTTCACATTCTTATGGGAGTTTTTACGTGGACTCACGGGAATATTCCTTTACATCCACCTGAGAGTCCTTACGTGGACCCACGGGAGTATTCTTTCACATCCATATGGGAACTTTTACGTGCATTTATTGGACAATTTTTTTACATCCATTTGGGAGTTTTTACGTGCATTTATGGGACTATTTTTTTCACATCCATATGGGAGTTTTTATGTGCACTTGTGGTACTATTCTGTCACATCCATATGGGAGTTTTTACGTGCATTTATGGGAGTATTCTTTCACATCCATTTGGGCGTTTTTACGTGCATTTATGAGACTATTTTTTCACATCCATATGGGAGTTTTTATGTGCACTTGAGGGACCATTCTTTCACATCCATATGGGAGTTTTTACGTGCATTTATGGGACTATTCTTTCACATCCATTTGGGAGTTACTACGTGGGCCCACGGGAGTCTTCTTTCACATCCTCCTGGGAGTTATGTGTACCTACGGGAGTATTCCTTCGCATCCACCTAGAAGTTTTAATGGTGATTTCTGAGAGCATTTTCTTGCTACCTTTAAGGGGTTTCTTCAAAGTCAGGAAGTGTGAAGGGAAAGGCATAAGCAGGTAGCATCATGCACGAAATAAATTTATTGCACACATTATGCACATTTCTTGCACACGTCGTGTGGCAAGAGCTCATGTTGCCTTGGGCACAAACTGGCTTATACCCTGTCAGACGGTCATTTAAATGGCCTTCCGAGCAAACTTCTTAAAATATCTGCGAACATGCGAACACTGAAGGGCACAGGCAGAGCCGAGATCGTGAGCTGATTCGTCGATTCTTTGAAGGAGTTCATTCTGAAGGCCATTTAAATGCCCGTCTGACAGGGGTATTTACTACAGTGTAGGGTACGCTAAGCTAACTGTGGTACACAAGCCTCGATCACTCTGTAGAAATTGACAGATTCCAGTACCTTCACCCGTGGCTTCATGTTGCAGTCCCCAAAACCATGCTCAGTGAAAGTCAGCATCTTATGTGCCTTCTTCACATACTGGATGTAGAAAATCCAGTAGGCGGCAATGAGATACGCTGCACTCTGATAGAGCCATACCATAAGGTCACAGGTTTTCCTTAATCAGTCCTAAAATATTTAAATAAATTATTTCAAGCTTTACAGAATTTGAAGACATAATATGAGAGTCAAATTTTCCACCTCAACTTATTTATATTAAACACCCCGACTGCTCCTTCTTGGACGTCGCAGCGTGCTCGGAACACCCTGACTGCTCCTGAGATGTCACAGCTTGCTCGTTATCTGTGGTAGCGGCAGATGCAATTACTCTTCCTGCAATCAGTCCTCTGTTGGCCATTCTCTTCCCTGCATAGTGCTGGAAGGGACCTGTAACCAAAAAAGCACAAGCGTTTAAGTTAAATGTACTGACCATCAACAGAACAGATGTTTCCGACGTCACCGTATGAACCTTGCAAACCAGGCGGGGAGTGGACTTCTCAAAAAGTGAATTGAAGACAGTTTCTTCAAAGCAATACCAAGCCTATATTGAAAATATGGTAAAAGGGCAGAATGTTTTCAAAGCAATACTGCAACGAAATTGTAGAGCCTATTTTATTGCCTAAATGTCAACCACGTTCTGGCCATACCATGCCATGGAGACACCAATTGTTTGCTCAAAAATACACGAAAACTTTATTTAAAACTAATGTCTCAGGAGATCGCCCGATATACATCGCGTTTGTGTCGTCTGGGTCGTCTTCAGTCAAGGCTACAGGGGGGCTGGCGTGGCTGCGAGCTCCGCCCCCCTATGGCGTCAATGCACCACAAGCTGGCCATTCGAGTTGTCCCTCCCGCTCTTGCGG
>JABSTQ010003067.1:0-19238 GCA_013358835.2 Ixodes persulcatus
CGGCGATGCCGCTCGGAGGGAGGAGTAGCAGACAAGATGAGGAGGTCAGGAGGAGCGAGGAGGGGTATGCCCTCCCCTCAGTACCCTTCGCTCCACCTCCTCAAGAGCTGCGCTCTAATTCGGCGTTACAGGGAGTTGTAAACGGCTTTCTTTTTTGTCGGTGTCCTCTGTAGACGGCAGGCACGTAGCCAGGGGGGGCCCATGGGGCCCAGCCCCCCCCCCCCCCCCCCCGAAATCTTCGATTTTGCTGGGACCTCCTCTCCCCTCCCCCTCATACAGCATTTTGTCATGGGCGGCCCCCCCCCCCCCCCCCCCCGAAACAAAATCCTGGCTATGTGCCTGGGACGGCATCCTGTAGTAGTGGAGGCTTCGGCAGGTCAATACAGTTAGGCTTGCGAAAAAAGGTCCCTCAAATGTGGGCAAACTCAGGAACGCAAAATTGACTATGTAAAAAGCAAGGACGAACCCTGTTCGCGGCCATCCTCCAAGACGAGCAGCATATCACGTCTGGGCGCCAGTGTGTGATGGCCTGTAGCTGAGCCGGTTGGTTATTCATGCTTACTTATTACCAGCTGAACGTTAGGAAAAGCGACGGAGAGAGAAAGAGACACCAGCGGTGTGTCTCTTTCTCTCTCCGTCGCTTTTCCTAACGTTCAGCTGGTAATAAGTAAGCCAGTGTGTGATTTCCCTTGCTGATACCCATCTCGGGGAATGACACAGCACACCGGTTCAACAATACGTAGACACTTATTGAGCGCTATCGACTGCGCCGCGATCCCAACAGCCCCCGCGCATAGCTGCGACGACCCTTTTTCCTCGGCGGAGCGCCGCTCACGTGTCCGGTTGTTCTTGGCCCCACCGCGGTGACGATCACCACTCACGATTGTCAGAGGGGCGACCTGGCCCAAACGCTTTGAATCCCTAGGTAATCCGCAAACTGTGGCTTGACAGGTCGTTGTGGTTTCCCTTTGTCACAGGTTCGGATGTTACAGATCCCATTTAAACAAACAAATTTGAAATTTGACTTGGACCGCTGTCCAGGTGTTAGGACCACACCTTGGCGATAGACTTCCCGAGAGGCGGTAAGGAATTGAGAGCAAAGCATGCCGACGTTGCGAACAGTATTTTATGTCAAATAATTCAAAATACGGGAAAGGCGCACAGGACGTACACACGGTCGAAAGAAGGAAAGGAAAAAAAAAATCAAAAGTCAAATCGAGGTTGTCATACAGTTTTGGAGGGGGAGAGCCGAGTCAGGGTCCCAAGATGCCGGTGGGCGTCCGTTCGTTGCGCCGCCAGTCGGGGTAGAGAAGTCGTGGTGGCTTGGGGGGTTGTAGTGACGCACATCACTCACTCACAAGCACTCACACCACCCCCGTCGAATACTTCTCGGTGGTCGAACAACCATACCGCCGCGGACCTGCTCAGCGCCGAGCATTCCACACCGACGCCGCCTTGCTCCGGCGTTCCAACCTTCTACTACCCGCGCGCGCCCGGGATCTCCTCTCCGCCGGGGCACGCGCCGGGGCACGCGCTCCTGTCCTCGGCGCTCGCGCACTCCACTCGCAAACACGGAAACGGACAACACCACAACCATTGAAGGACAAAAAAAATTACACCATCTACCCGAGGGGAACCATGGGGTGATGCGGAGCATCGTGTTGGTTCCGAGGAAAGAGTCAGTTGCGTGCTGACGTCGAGAGATGGCGCCACCGACTGCCCTAGCGTTACCCCCTACGCGAGCCTTCGTCGCGGCTCGCGGCAGAGAAACTTGGAACGCTCGCCGCTCGCCGTTTATTTTTTTTTACACTTGAAGGAGCGGAGACTAGAGGAGGAGAGTTGCGCGTGCGCGCGCGGTGTGAGGAGAAGCGAACGCACGCGCAGTGCACGCAGCTGGTAGAGAGAGAGAGCGGAGAGAGTAACGCGCAGCTGTTGGAGAGAGGGAAGGAGGAGAGTTGCGCGTGCGTAGTTCGAGTGCCGACTACAACGCCGACGCCGCGGGACATAGACCCGAGCAAGAGATGCTCTGCATCTAAAATAGTTATTGAATTCTGTGACACCCTTCTTTTCCTTTGTTCTCTGTGTTCTGCATCACTAGCTTTTTGAACGAGCGAAAACACAACTGAATGTAGTCAAACATAATCAGTGCACTTTTTTATAAAAATAAACAAAACACGCTAGCGTAACATTTCTACATTATTTAACAAATGAAAACATAAAATCAGCACATAATTAAGTGATGACCCCCGCCTTCGACTTTTTTTCCACGAGCTACACTTCGTCGTCCAATAGCAATTGGTCGCTCCGGTTACTGCGATCTCAGTAACCGCCTGAGCTTGAGGTGTCGAGACGATTAACAATACGGTGGTGAACATGCTCCTCTGAGGAGGTTGGAGATGACAGGGTGTTGGAAATGTGAAAAATGGGAGTGGGCTTTTGAGAAATCAAGTTCTGTAAAACCACACCCGCACCACTTCGTCAACACAAGTTACATGTGGCCCATAACTTAGGGCTGGCTTTTCTAAATTCACAGACATACCCTGTAAATTAGCACCATGCGTGTTTTATTATGATCAGAGCAAACCAAAAAAAAGAAGACCGAATTCTAGATGTCATCGAATGAAGAAAATTAAGGCTTCCCGGAAGGAAATCTCAAAGTTGATGATTACTTCGTACAGACAGAAAACACAGCCCATACTTAACTGACCTGCAGGCAGCTTCATTCATCGGGTACTGTACCCTTTGTCATGTTTCCTTCTCCCATGTGCACACAGAAGATTTGCAAATGTTCTGGTCGCGCTCATGTTCTCTGGAAGTTAGGGAATCCCACGCCCGTTTCGTATTTACTTCAACATGATCCCCAAAAATGACGAGACTCATTTAAAACATATTATATATGATTATGCACACTAACATCGCAGAAGAGGTAGTCGCGTGAGACTTTTTTCAGATTTCGCGCGGTTTATAAAGCTCTAAAATTGGGACACACGAATTAAAATATAAAAAGATAACGTAATACTATGTGGGAAGAATACTGCGTTGGTTTAACTCGGGCAGCGTACACGAGCTTTTTTAAGGCTAGGGTTAACCTAGCTGAAATCTCTCCATAATACACAACGCGAGTACCTGGGGCCCTCCATCTTTTAGGGAAACCAGATATTTTCATATATTTTCACCTTGAACATGTTCTTAGAAATTTGTTTTCAACCCGGGGGCTCATTGAATAAACTTGTTGAAAAACCGTATGAAAAAAACAATGCAAAAAATGTAAAAAAAGTCTCTGAATTCCTTCTTTTTTTTTGCGAAGGCAATTGTGATACGAGAGCGTCACCCCAGATTGCCGAATGTCTCACTGACGTTGCTTTCCGTTGCAAACGGGAGCTTTGCTGTTGAGAAACCATCATCTCAGTAACGACATATCTTAAGGAAGGACAGGACTACTATTGCGACAGGAATGCTGCGCACGGAGATGGATATGTATGTCAACAGATGTTTCTGGCAAATTCAAATGACTAAGTTTTAAACCTTTTATCCGCCTTTTATTGACTTGTTCGTATAAATAAAGCATTTTGTTTACTAAAACTAATCAGTACTTTTTACTGTCAATTTTAGTCACTGACAGTATAAGCCAAAACACCCGAATTCCCTCAACGTTTCTATAAAAAAATAAACAAGTTTCTGCACTATTAACTCGGAACATACCGCCAAAATTTCAGCACCGATGTTTAGGAAAATAGTGAAACCTAAACACAAAGGGCGACGGTCACACACGAAAGACGCAACAAACAACTCGTTTACTTTTCCTTCCAAACAAACATGGTTGAAATAAAAAAGGTAATTGAAAAGATAAAAGAGGGAGAGACATAATCAGATCTAACGCAGTCATGCAAGTGTGAACACGTCTATTGATTAGATCCTGGCTGCGGCGGTCAATGCACGTGTCCACTACCCATCATGATGCGGTATCTTTTTATCAAGTCATTTTTTTGTTATGAGAAACCGACGGTTCACTAACGCACGTTCCGTGCTCTCCTGACGTCATGAGAAAGGCCTCCATTATTTCTCGCTACGTCCGTTTCCGCGATCATTCTAAGACAGACGTTGCTCCAAATAACGCATCGCAGGGACATCTAGTACAACGTGCTGCGAGATTCCCTGGAGCTTGCAACTGCTCACACGCGTATTTGAAAATCCGTAGCCTCTCATTTAAGCACCTGCCCCTTTGCCCTACGTAAGATGTTCGCATGTTAAACATATTTTGTGCACTCTACAAACTGGCAAACGTGTTGTGTTTGACGCCTCACTTCACACCCCTCGTGATCTCCCGACAATAAAGTCGAAAAACAGAGTCACATGTGCAACAACCGTTTTAAACGGGCTGTCATGTTGCGTCATAAACAAATACTCTATAGTAACACAACGCAATAAGTAACATAGAACGCAACCTCGACGTTAAGAAACGATACACTCTAGACCGGTCTAAGTAAAACAAAATATTGATTTATAAATTGAAACGCTCTTACTAGGTGAAATGTGCAGAGCTATTAGAGTAAGTCTGGTCCAAACGTCGATTCCACTACTCGGCCTTTTTAGATGCAATATTACCTCTAACTTTGTGACCTTATGCTATCTCGTTTGGTCCAACTTAACGGAACAGCACGCATATTCTTACCTTCCCTTTACAAACTTTGGGCCGCCACAATTTTTTTTTTTAAATATTCTATTGAATCTATCCAGTGTTTGATGGCAAGAAAATTAACCGTTGAGCATTACCATACTGGGGTGAACTGCTGCGAATCTAATTAGACGGAACGTGCCGAAACACAGAAAACATTGCTACAACCACAGGTTAATGGGCTTCGAAGCAGTAATGCCAGGGCGCATAAGCTACATTGTTCGCATAAAGAAGCATATAAACCGAGACTTGAGGTTCCGCTTACCAGTGTAACATGCTAGTCCATTTCAAAGAACAATCAAAAGACTCTGCCATGTGTTGAATGTTTTGGAGTACACCATGGAAGAAACTATATAAAGATTCGCGAAACAGGGTGAAGAAAGAAGTTGGGCTCACGATTGATAACATAAAACTGCATATTAACAAAGCAGCTATTTACAAGCATCACAAACGAAAACATTTAGCAACACTCACTTCAAAATAATATTAAATATTTAGAAACAATTCGAGACACGCGCATGGAGTACAACATGTAAGAATAGAAAAAAAGAGCCGCCAAACGGGGTCAAGAAAAAAGTTGGGTTTACGCTTGATAATAGAGAACTGCATATTAACAAAGCAAATATTTACAAACATCACAAGAGAAGACATTTAGCAAGACTCACTTAAAAACAAAATTATATATTTACAAACGTTTCTAGACGCGCGCTTAATTCATGATGAGGACCACCGCAGGGGGATACATTTTGGTCTAATGATCGGGAATCAAGCTGCCCTTTCTCTACGGAGTCTACCACAACAAAAAGCCAAAATAGTAATGCTCTTTGGTCTTGAACACACTTTCGGCAAAGAAACTTTGAACAGGCTCAGCAAATTGTGGGATATTTGTCATCGAGTGTTAAAACTTTGAAGTCCTCGATAAGTTTGGTGACATCTGATGGTAATTAACAAATTACGACAGCAGGCACTAAGCTGGCTAAGAGCAAATCCGTGAAGCAACTTCAGTAGAATACTGGGGTCCCCGTCAGCGAATTGTGCATGTGGAGAGGAAACTTTAGGGAAAAGGAACGCGCTTCGAGTTTTCTTAGAAAAACAGGTTCCAAACACAGACACTGCAGTAGAGACAGCTTACGACTGTAAACAGCTGTGACTCAGGGCAATAACATCGCAGTTTGCTAGCTATTACTCAAGTATTTTTTTTTTTTTTGATCTCGAGCGTTTCGTTAAAGCTCTAAAACTTTGCACACGAAGGCTACTTCAATGGAAACCATAAGATAGGATCTTTCTCAACGCGTTCTAGAACGTTTGTTTTAAAGGGCTTCCGCGTTAATCTCAATATTACGAAGAGGGACCCGGCATGTAAAACGAATTTATGTTTACAAACCTGTGCATTTATATTTACACCTGCAAATTTCTGTAGTCTGTAAAATGCTCTCCGTCTCATGCAATACATTCGTCGAGACGCTTTCTGCAATGCTTAAAGAAGCCATTTATACGCGTGGAAGTTTTCGCCTTGCAGTGTTACTGCTGATTTTTTTCCCCTCGCCATTGTGGTGAAGGAAACACCGGGAAACCGCTTCCCTGTAAAAAGAAAATTGTCCAAGGAAAACTAAAGTTAAACGGGGTGAGGTCAGGTGAATAAGGAAGGAGGTTGTCCGAGGTCATGTCGTTTTTGAACAAAAATTGCTGAACAGAGCGCGGTGTGGGCAGCCGCAGTGCCATGGCGGACGAACCAATCTAACTATGCCAGGCAAGATATTTGCTGCAACAAGTTTTACGTGCATATATTCCAATAAAATTCGCCGACAGTAAACCCACGAACTCCACAATTCTCAGAAATCGTCAGGCGGCGGTGATTTAAAGTGGACGGACGATTTTTGCGACAAGTCTATTGATCAAACATCGCCGGGAACGAAATGGAATGTAAATCGACATTTCGCCTTGTTTCAAACTGGAAATCCAATCGTAAACTTTTGTTTTACTTCTATCAACGCTCTTTTGAACCGCATGTAGTATAACAGCCATTATCGTCAAATTTTGTTCTGATACCGGACAAAAAAAAAAACAACATTTTATTGAAGTACGTTTTATATTTGGGTTTTCTTGGGTGAGTTGAAACGTGGTAGCGCCGTTGTGCAAATATTCCCCATATATCCGTTTCTGAACTAGTCGGCAAGTTTCGCAGTATTTGTGAAATCAACCATGCACTCTATCATTTCAAGAGGGCCACTTAGAGCATTGTACGACTTAGTTCACTCTTATGATAAAATAATGATGCGTAAAATATATGGAAATGGTCATGAATGGTAAGTGTGCCGGGGCTGCCAAATATAAGCCGCCACTGAGTGTGTTGCCAAGCAAAAAAGGCGAAAAAAATCAGCTATCACGAAATAGGGAGACGGGTTAAAAGATACTGCAAACACAATCTACTGAAGCTGAACACCGTTTTTCAGAAGAACGCCGACTGCTGCACTAGTGGAGAGCGGTTCATCTAAAACGCACTTAACGGAGGGAACTTGCTCTACCAGACACCCAGCTTCAAGAAGATAATTTTATTTACTTTCCGGCCCTATTTCGCATAGCGACTAACTGAATAGGACTGTGAACAATACTGCGTCGGTTCGACTCGCGCAGGTACACCAGCCTCTGTTTTAGTCTTGGTACAACATAGCTGAAACACTGTTTATAATAGAAAGTGCGCATATGGATCAGCTGCTCCAATACGCGAAATGTTCGTTTTGTTGCCTTTGACATGTTCGATAGTTAGCGCTAAAGACGTAGAAAAGTGACATGCGTGCAAGAACCGTTTTAATCGGTATTTCATGTTTTATTTGAGACATATTCTAAATAGTAACAAAGCATGTGTAGTATAGAAAACAACTTCGACGTTTCGAGAGGGTACAGAATAGCCCGCCCTGAGTAACACAACATATTGATTTATAAATATAAATTTCCTTACTCAGCCTATCTAAATGCAAACTCTCTTCTACCTTTGTGCCGGGGAAGTATTATATCGTTTGGTCTAGATATCCGGACAGAACGGATATCTTTACGTTCCCCTAAAACTTTCTGAAACGCCACACTTTTATGTCCAATAAATCTATAAATCGTGTCATCTTCTAAGCCTTGAGTATTACCATATTGCAGTAAACTGTGGCGATTGCAATATATAAAAAAAGTGTTGGTAAACCCAGCATACATTGCTACAACGACAGACTGATAGGTTTCAACAAGCATACTGCCAGGGCGAATAAACTTCGTCGTTCGAATAGCGAGGGATATACACCAAAATACTTCCTCTTCCAAGTACTATTGAGTTATTTCGATGCAAAACAAATCCGCAAAAACAAATGTCATCTAGTCTCTGATAAAAGCCAAACAAGTTTGTGAGTTTCTTCAGAGTGATATATCATAATAGTGACCTTGGGTTTCATGATATAACTCTCATGGACAGCCATACATGTTGACATTTACTACGAAGGTTATGTTCCTGCTTGTTATTTTGAAAGAATCGACGCCGTGGGAGTAAATAAAAACACTGCCCTACTGAAAAAAACAACATTTGGCGCCAATAGAAAAAAAACATGGATTCATACCGGTAACAGTTAAGTCATACCGATCGCCAGTTTGTCAAAGGGGTCGCCCGTATGGCTCAGAGGGGTCCCCCATATGAGCCATAATGGTCACCTATTTGGGCAAATAGGTCACTACTTTGGCAAACGGGACACTCGTCTGGGCAAATGGGCCACTCGTTTGGGCAAAGTTTTCGCACGTTTGCTCAAACCGTCGATCATGTTGCACAGACGGGTGACCGGTGACCGACAACCTGTACCGGTTTAATCAATCCGGAGCCCGTTTGATACTGAACGTAAAAATCGGCGGCATGGGCATGCCTATTTCAACCGTGGCAGCCTGTTTCCGGCAAGCAGGGAGTGCCGGTTCATCGGTTTGCAATCGTCCGCGTAATGCAAGTAAATATATTTATATTTTGAATGCGCTGATGTTCGCTTATACGGCAACTGCAATAAGCAATTTGTTTTTCACGTAAGCGTCCGACGTTGGCGAGCCGATAGTTTTGACAAAACTTTAAACCTTTGGCATTTTTGTTGCGTCAAGTTACTTATTCAACTCAAACCTCTCTCGCAGAAGACGCCACCGCGTGAAAGAATATACTTCTAGACTCCTTTTCACCTCAATTCAAGACACAACGAAGGTAGCGCGTGAACACGAGGCTGCAAGAACATCGAGCATTGCGAGAGCACGCCCGCACTTGCAGCAATCAAATTACGAGCTCGCTCTGGGTGCACGTGTCCTTTTCGCTCGGGCGCAAGCCGAGCTTCTGGCCGGCGCCATTTCCAGCGTACGAGCGAGCTGAAAATCGCGCGAGTTGCCTGCTCTCCGAGGCTGCAAACGCGTCGTCGTGCTGGAATGCCTGAGGAGAGTGTGTGTGTGTGTGTGTGTGTGGGGGGGGGGGGGGGGGGGTCGTCCCGGTGTCAGCGCCTTGACCCAACACCTCTTGGCCTCCCCCGCCCCCTCCTCTCTAATCACCTCTGTCACGTGACCCGAGGGAAGGAGGGCACGCTACACTCTGATAAGCGTAGCCTCCGAGATCCAGAAAGCGGGCCCGTGTGGCAGCCGCTTGCTTCTTTGCCTGCTTGTTCTCCTTCGCAGTTCGAACTTCCTTCGTGCTACCTGCTTCGATCTGCCGCCTTACCCTGCAGTCTTATTAGGATGTTTTTCGACAGCGTATTCGATGTGCACCAAAGCTATCAGTGTTCGAAAAGTCTTACGCATATATCGGCAGCAAGCGAATCTTCAAAGAAGTCAGGAATTCTTTGCGGTTTGATAGCGTTCGGCAAATGACAGCTTGTGCGCCGCATCGTGTTGAAACTTCAAGGGGCCTTCCTTCTCGTTTTGTGTTTGTGTGGTTGTCCTGCTTTGACCGTGTTGACATATATCTTGGATTACATCTTTCAAGTTCGCTATTATTATGGTAAGTGCACTGTAATCGACTTGCTGGCAACGATTGACCGTTCTTCTACGCGTATTCTTCCAAATTATCTATAGAATTATGCAGCGTCCATCCTCGCGGCAGCCGTGAGAATAATTTCTCCGAAAGTCTGCCATTATAGTCTAGAATTACCTCGGTTCTTGTTTGCTTTGTGATCTTCTCAAATGTATAAAAACTTAGAGTGCCGCTTCAAAATTTACAAATCGCTTGCACGTTCGTGCTTGTCTACGGAATTAGTTGTAATAAACTTCTAGAAGAATTAAAAACAATCTTTTGTGTCTGTTTTCCTGCCCATTTGCAAGCACCTGCGCGAGCACCTTTTTTGCTACGCGTTTCCTCTGTGTTCTCAATAGGCTTATGAGTTTCGGGACCTCTTAAATAAGTTTAAGATAACAAACCTTCCAGACTGTACCCATTTAGGGCTAGCGAATAATTTTCCTATCCGAATGGCGCGTTCACATGTGTGGTCACGTGCCAGGTCGATCGGGCACCCGTATCAAACGGTGACCCGTATCAAACGGGCACCCGTATAAAACGGGTATCGTTTCAAACGGGTAGCCGTATCCCATAATCACGTTTGATCCAAACGGATCGAAAAGTTCGCCACTCGTTAGATTCAAACGGGTCGACCAGTTTGTCACCCGTTTGAATTTCAAATGTTTTCTTTTTTCTTCAGTAGGGTGGGCGGTGCTTGAAGATAATTGTATACATACCCAAAGAGTTGATCCTTTTTTTCAGTCGGGGAACAACTTCATGGACGTCTACTTAACCACAGATTGCCTCAAGGATAACACTGCGCTGCTAAAAACTTTCATGGACTCCCGAGCGTAACCGGTCACACTGTGAGGACTGACGGCAATCGGCATTCAAGACTTTGCAAGAAAAAACGTGCTACAAGTTTAGGAAGTCTTTCTTGTTTCAAATAGTTTACTTCATATGTTTTGCCTTTTATAAAACATTTTGCTACGTTTTAAGACTAATAAATAAATAAACAAGTAAACGAATAAATAAATGAATAAAAGACTAAATACATATTACGATCCGCGTTTATTTGGAGTCTTAAAACTGAAACGGGGGTCCTGATAGAAAACAAATGCAGAGGCAGATACATAAAAACTGTGTCGACTCGTCTCCTTGGCAGGGACGAAAAAAACGCCTGGATCTAAAACCGATAAGTGTGCAATTCCACACTAAAATTAATGTTTGAGATGGTTACGCCTTATTCTTTATGCCACATTGTTACGCCATTTACTCTGTGTCACATTGCAGACTTAAAAAAAGAGAAACCTGGACGAAAGGACGACGTGGGCCGCGCACAGCTCCAAGCTCTAGTGTGCCTCTAGTCACTGACTACAAGTTGTAATTTATGTCATGGCAATTGAATTTAAAATTATTTGCAATGTAAAAGATAATTCGTGGTAAAAAGAAAAAAACTTTTTGGACACACGTGCCTTGCTATTCTTCATTTGAATCGACTTTCTTGGCTACAAATTGCATTTATTGATGTTGGAATATCGATCAGTAAAAAAATTTCTCTTTCCACAATACCTCAAAATAAAGCGCGATACTGAAATTCCGTACAAGTTTGAACACTGCAATCAAAAGATAATTAATAAAAGCTTTTACGAGATGTTTCAGCAATAAAATATATACCGCTCTTCACACTCCTTGTATTTAATACGAAACTGGAAGCTTTTAAGGGCTCCGTATTTTGAAAGAGTTCGTTTCTGGTCTTCGATGACTCTTGGCAGGAGCAGGGGGAGGAGGTACAACGAAGACAACAACAAATGACTGCGGCAATTGCATAACTACTCAATGCAGGAACTATACCGAAACAAATGACAACACCCGACAACTACCTTACCAGGTGTCTGTTGCAAACGAAAAACCATGGAGACTCATGTGGCAGATATGCTGTTCAGAGTTGCCATTCGACCTGCTTCTTGCCCTTCGTCCTCCCACGTAATTTAAGTAAAGAAAAAAATGTGAACCATTTAGATCCTGCGTTGACTACCGTCGCCTGAACAAATAAACACGTACATACATTTGCGCAATTCCTCGCACAGGTAACGGCTTTGATTCGCTATATGGTGCTTCATTTATCTAGTCACTAGAAATGTGTTCTGGTTACTGGCAAATACCAATGGCTGTGAAAGTTAAATCAAATAGGGCTTTTGCTACACCAGATGGACTATACGAATTCAACGTTATGCCCTCTCGATTATATAAAGCGCCACCCAGGTTTGAACGCCTGATTGATTTGGTGCTTTTTGGATCTAAATTGGAAAACTTGTCTTTGTTCCCTCGACAATAATATTGCTTTTTTTTCAGCCTCTGACGTCCACATCTTTTGTCTTTTTGAGGTTCTTCTATGCCCTCAAACTGCTGGTCTCAAACAAACTTCGACCTGCGGCTTCATTCCACGCAATCAAGCCACAGCCGAAAGACGTGTCTGATAGCACTCTGATGAAAGTAGTACATGGCACATGTGCGACTCGATTTTACGCGAAGCAGCAGTTTCTTGTTTGTTCGGCTGGCTGTAATTGGCCTTCTTGTTGCGAATGCCTTAACATCGGCAACGAAGAATACGACGTCTACATGGAGAGTGGTAGGAGCACGTTCAAGTGCACGGGCTGTACCAGGAGAAACAGCTTGTCATCAAGAAATACCGCTACTCCCACAGGAGGAGCGATTTCTGCTCTAGATTTGCTGGATGAGTCGTCAAACGCTGCTCCGGATGGCAACATCGTCTTGCCCAGCCTCCTGCGCGTCATAGAAAGCCTGTCTAGCAAGCTGGATATACTGACGGCTGATTGCAAGTGACTCAGGACGGAAAACACCAACCTTCACTCCGCGGTGCTTCAACTTCGTAAAAGCATGCTCGAGAGGATTTCGTTTTCTTCGTTTTCGCCGCCCTCCTTCTCCTCCGGCGCAGCAAGATCATCCGCTGCTTCAACATCTGTGACCACTCCTCTAGCTTCCATGTTCCCCAACGTAGTACCACGGCTGACTCAAGTCGGCGTCAACTCGAAATCCCTTTCTTGGAGTGGTACGAGGGCTGCACTCGAGAGTGCTGGGAATGACGGTTTCACCGTGGTCGGGTACCAACGACGAACCAAGCCGTCAACCGGAACTGCTAGGACAAATGCGGTGAGTGTCCTGCCTCGAACGAGACGCCGTTTGGCACTCTTTTTGTTGAGGCTAAATCTGGTCATGAGTGTAGACGATATTCAGAAGCCTATTGCGTCATTTTTTGGAGGGAAAGCAGTTCACCTGCACGAAAATGATTACTCGATCTGAGATCACTCTTCGTGGCACCTGGAGTGTGACGAGTAAATGTTTTATGCCATGAACCAACCCGAAGTGAGGCGGAACGAAAATATTTTAGAGCGCAGCTCTTAGGCGCGCGTTTCCGTGTTGTGCGGTGCAGCCGTCGGTGTCGGCGTAACCGCGCGCGTTGTATTATGGGACGTCAGTTTCCCCTCTAAATTTAGCAGGGAAAATGACGTCACATGAATTCATGTCACGTCACCCATGAAGAAACTCAGCGGGAAGAGGAGAGGAGGGAAGGATGAGGAGGAGAGGAGGAGGAGGGGGAGAATGAGGATGAGGAGGGGAGGAGGATGAGGAAGAAAGGAAGGGAGGAGGAGGAATTGAGAATGGTAGGTGGAGGAAGAGAGGAGGGGTAGATACGGAGGAGGTGGGGCATAGCCTCCCCTCTTTACCCTCCCCTTTTCCTCCTCAAGAGCTGCGCTCTAATTTCGTGGTACAGAGGTTTGTTAAGGTCTTTTATTTTTTGTAGCGTGAGCTACACTGGCCGAGGTGGAGCAGTTTTGCGTGGCTCCTAAAGAACCGCGCCGCGCATGCGCGAGAAGCAGTGACGTCACACGGCGCACAGCTGGCGCGCCGGAGCCGCCACCGCCGCGCGCTCCGCCACCGCCGCGTGCTCCGCCGCCGCCGCGCGCGCCTCGCCGGTCTGCGCATTCCAGAGGAGTGACGTCATAGCCGCGGCAGACGCACTGGCGCCGGCGCGTGCCCAGCTGTGCGCCTCCGTTGCGCATTAGCCAAGTCTGACGCTGCACCGAAGCCGCTTGATTGCGCCTCTCATTTTGTGCGCATGCGCAGAGGTATGAGGGGGTATACATATAGCGGGGAGTTTGCCAGTGTGGTATAGCCATGGAGAAAGAGAGCGAAATTGTTGCTGAGCGGCGCGGAAGAGCGGAGAAGCTTAACTCATCGGATCCCGAAGTAGTTGTTTCACATAATGCGTATACAGTGTGTGTGTCATTGAAGCAGCAGTAAGCATGATAATCAAGCTAATCCTAGACAACCAGGAAAGCTAAGAATAACAAGCTGAACCTCAGCTCACGCTACGTATCCTGGCATAGCCGAGCTAAGCCACTGCAATTTTTTTATCACTTTTCCGGACGACTGGACAGGTATCGTATGAATGTCGTTAACACAGTAGATAGTTCACATAGAACACAAAGTTATATTTTTCATCCAAATGGAAGAGGTCTCCGTACAGAGGCCAATGCCTTCATGTCGAATGTAACAATTTCGGACCTTGATATCATCTGTTTTTTCCGAAACATGGCTCAGTACCTATTTCAAAATACATTAGTCCAAGTTACACGGTGCATCGTATAGAGGCTATACCCGTATCGGACCGAAGGTAGGTGGTGGTGTCTTAACTGCAACTAAAGATTTCCTTGTTTCGTATTGACTAATTGATCTTGAAACCTATACGGACAATGTAGTGTCGGAAATTTCGGCAAGTGACGATTTGAATTACTTTATTGGAACAGAATGTTTTCAGCCTCTGTCAGGCCAGACGATATTTATAGTGCATTTTGAATCATTTAGAAAAAAATTGACTTCGGCAAGTTTTGGGTTCAAATATATGAAGTATATTATCTTCGAGGTGTTTAGTAATTGTTACAAACTACGAGAACTAACAATATTAAAACGTCTAGCAAAGTTTCTTCCTTTTTTTTCTTTTGTTATCATTAGTGGTCTTCAACAGCTCAATACCATAAAATATAGTGTAAGAATTAAATAAATTATTTTCTTTCAAATGCACCCATTTAAATGTTAGTTTTTCTTCTAATGCCTTTGTAAAATCTATGTGTTTCATCCACCTTCTGTTTCCAGCTTTCTCTTCCGTGAAAGTGGCGAGTTTCGTCAACGTCGTTTTGCTACAGCTTTTCTAAAGGGGACTACGTGAGTTTACACAAATTTATTGAGAATCTTACCTGGTCTAACGTTCTTGCTATCTCGGATACTAGTCTTGCAACCGAGACACTCACCTCGATTCTAAAATATGCCATAATCAGTTTTATGCCAAATTGCTACAATAGACCATCCATTAATCCTCAATGGTTTTCCAGAATTTTCGACATTTATTGACAAAAAAAAAAAGAACAGTTTCAGCGAGTTTATCAAACAGCCGCCTCCACTCAATGATTTACCAAATTTAGCATATATCATGCTTTGGAGAAACATTGCTCAAGGGTGACAACGCTTATATCTTGATAGCGCAGAAAATAATGTATTTAGCCTACCGAAAACGTTCTGGATGTATGCAAAACGAAACATTCGGGTCAGTACAGCCGAAGTATATATATGTTTACGTGATTTTACATATAACGTTCTGGGCTACCAATCATTTTATGATGAAGTTGCACATATATATTTGAGATCAGTTTAGCAAGAATTACTTTAGTGGTCATCAATCTGATCAATTTGCAGATAAACAGTTACCCTGTCTAGATCTCCAAGTGCTGTGAAACCAGATTCTAGTGAAATTTCGGAAGATATTAGAAAGGTAAAACTGAAGTTTTCGCCTGCTGAAGATGGTGTACCAAGTTTTATTATTAACGTATGCGGTGAGCTATTCATTCCCATTTTGAAAGATATTTTAACCTTTCACTTAGTTCAGGCGTCTTCCTGCTGCTCAATCAGAAAGCGGTTGTTGTCCCATCTCTAAAAAAGGGCGAAGCCTCAGCTGTTACTAACATCATGTTACCTTGCTCTGTGGTTTTTTAAGGTTGTCGAGATGGTTGTGCGTATTCGAATGATCTTTTTCTTATTTTCGCCAAACATTAGCAAGAGCCCAGCATGGTATTCTAAATGGTAGGCCTGTTGATACCTTTTTCGTGTACCTATTTTAGGCTACGGTGCGCCTTTTCTTATGAATATAGGACAGGTGGATACTATTCATTTTGGTATGTGGAAAGCATTTGGCGAAGTCAGTCCTGTACGGCTCTTGCATAAATTATTTTGTATGTATTTCTACAGAATTATATAACAAGTTCAAGAGCTAATTTTTTTTCGCTGAAAAACTGTTCGGTTTGCAGACTGTTACTCTCGAGTGTTTTTTTAACTTCAGATGTACAACAAGGATTCATTCTGGGTCCTTTTTTGTTTTTCACATTTATAGGTAAATATAAAGCGTCTCGTGTCTAACATACTGAGCTGCTTTTATTTGCTGTTGACATTAAACTGTTTAAAAGTGTAAATTCTCTTGTCGACTCTTATACTCTAGACATAGAGCATGACGCGTAACGCATTTAAGAGTGTTGACTTGCTGGTTAATCCCATAAAACCAATCTTATGTCCTTGTGCAGACGCCATGCTATCTTAGATTTTGCATGTCATCTTGATGAAAAACGATAGAACGACGATAATAGACTCTGGAGAAGGGGAACAAAGGTGACAAACGAGAAACACAAACCTCCGTTGGTAGACCACTCCGGAAATAGAGAGGTCCCTGGTTCGATAACATTAGCAGGCGAATTTTTTCAGTCGCGCATGAGTCACGTAACCTTGCTTGGAGATTTGTGTTTGCTCTTTGCCTTCCCCCCTCCCCCTCCCACCTGTTCCCCTTCTGCAGGGTTTATTATCGCTATTGATGTCCAGGTCCTTTGCGCCTTTGCATTAATTGCATTATCATCATAACCTTAAAATGCAGGCCTTTCACCCTTGTTTGTGGTACACTGGTGGCAGCTGTTCAAGCCCCGTTTCCTCTACTGACGGCTCCTGGTTAGCTTATTTGGTAGAGTGCTCCACTAGGAATGGTGTAATTCCTGGTTGGATCAAAGGATTAGTCGGGTTTTTTTTTCAGTCGCACACCAGTCACCTAGGTGTGTTTAGAGATTTGAGTTTGTCCTTCCCCCCTCCCTCTTGTTCGCATTCTGCAGGGTTAAATATCGTTATTCTTGTCTACCTCACTTGCAACTTTCTATTAATTTCGTTTTCATGATAGAAGGAGTATTTTTGTAAATGATCTTGACATGTTCATTAAATTAACTTTCAAAATGTTTTTTTTTTTTTTTTGTGGTTAGCGCAATGCGAGTGTCAGGAACCATATTGTGTTTGGGGAAGCATTTTAGAAACCCCTATCGCTTGACACAACTTTTCAATTATTAGTTTCTTCAAGGCTCCAATTTGCGTCGGTTGTTTGGTATTCATTATCGCTGACTCAAGGTTCAGGCATTTAACATGTAGTGAGGAGAGTTACTAATGCGAAACCATTAACGATCTCATCAAGCGGAGCCAGCGGCGTCTCTAAGATTGAAACAACGCGAAAGATATGCCCATTCTCCCATTGGCTAAGCGAAACAATCCTAGATAGCCATTGGCAGCCGCTTCACGAGAGAGCGCGCTCGACCGGCGCTCTCGGGCAGTGTTGCGGAATGGGCACCCCCATTCCATTCCAATTCCATTCCGGGGAATTAGAGTTTTCGATAATTTCATTCCTTTCAACTCGTAGGAATGGGGACACTGGGCCCATTCCCACTCCTGGAATGGCTGAATCGTTCCATTTCATTCCTCTAATTCCTAAACGTAAAAAAGGCACTTCGCAGCGACATGCGTTGCAGGGTTGGGCAGAAATACTCAAAAATGTATTTGAAAATACTAATACTGGGACAGGTTAAAATAGTAGCTAAAATACTGATACCCAGATTATCTGTAAAAATGCATCGCGATCCATATCGAAAATATATTTTGAAGAGAGGCAAAAAGTCGTTGGAAATACAAATACAATAATACATTTTAGGGAGGGCAGAAATACAAATACTGATAATGCAATACAATTTTCAAATTTCTTGGAGAGGCCAACTGAGATGAGCCTTTAAGTATGAAGTGGAGTTTTTTATCCTAAAATTACTATCCCGCAGGCTTGGCACTTCGCCTTGAACGTAGTGGTTCCGGACGGAGAGGAGTCTTCAATGGGTTCAAAAAAAAGTTCCATCAAGGATTGACCGCGGTCCCTTCCCTGGCATCCTGTCTGTCTGACGATTGATGCGAAAAGACTTCGACCTCTAAATGCATTCCATTGTAACATCACCACTTCCCTGTCAACACTGATCACATGATGTCACGGGGAATGAACTAGTATTCTTGTATCTGTAGGTGTTGCATTGAACATGAAACTTTCCACACGCTGCTGTATGAAAGGACAACATGTACCTTCGTTGTAGGCCCCCTCGTTGAAGATCATGCAGGCAGTTGCAATTAGAATTTTCGAGAATAGTGGACCACCTGAAGCACCCTGGAGCACATGTCTTATCTTCTGTTACGGTTGAAAAATCGATACGGTGGCATCCCTGTTGTGACGATCCTTCCTGCGACCCTCCGCCTCCAACGCATGAATGACAGTCCTCAAGTTTCGCCTAGCATCATCCCAACTGAGACCTCGTGTATTGCGACCTGAGATGGCCGGCATAGGTGCGAGCTCTCCGAGAAACAGCGTGCTCAAGACGAGTCGCAGGTGTACGAAGTCTGGGTCGGCACAGCGAGGCCAAGTCTGGCCTCCTTCCTGGTTATCGGATCACCAGAGCAGCGGGTGACGTTCACGTCGACTGATGACGTACCCTTGAGCCGTGCAATATTACGGGCGCAGCAGCAGACGCGTTCGAATATGTGTTGAACTTCACTCCATGAGTCATCCTAATATTTTACTTTTTCAAGTCAACGACCGCTAGGCTCGTGCTGCAACAGACTGTGACTCAGCTTTGCCGGCTGGGTGAACTGTGTACGCTAAGGCAAGAGAGACGGTTAGCAGCGGGCGTTAGATGCCAGCAAACGATGACTCGAAAAATCCCTACCTAGGGACCTGCGGTAGAAGATGCTCCGACTCCTCTCCTGGCACGCTACCTGGTTCGAGTCCCGACTACGCAACACTTCTCAGAAGAGAGAAGAGGACGCATAAAAAATAGTTTGGAGGATCGGAAGTAACCTTGGTCAGCACAGTAACAATGCCCCAGCATCTCCTTAAACATGGTGCCCTCAAAAGTAAAAACAAAAGCGTTCGGATTTTTTTTTCCGGGGGGGGGGGGGGGAGTATTTCTCAAGAAATGTAACGAAATACATTCCATCCTGATTGTATCGCGATACAAAAAAAATTCAAAATGTATTTCAATACGGGAATACGGATACTGGTGAAAAAATGTATCGCGATACAGAAATACAGATACGAAATGTATTTCTGAAATACTATCGCGATACTGCCCAACCCTGCTCTGGAGGTAATACGAAATAGGTTTA
>JABSTQ010003068.1:0-65408 GCA_013358835.2 Ixodes persulcatus
TGTTTATGGCTCAGAGCTGCAACCGGACATGGGTATACGGTGACACTCAGCACTTGCTTTAAAACGTTTAAATTCCGTCCGATAATTTCGGTAGCTAGAAACATTCTCAAAGTGCTCTCCAAGCACATTAGCAACATCTTTCAGCGAATTAGCAGGGGAGCTAAATAGAGGAATAACAAAGCAACGGTAATCCCCTTTGATTTTTTTTGTATCTATCCCAAACTTCCTTCTCCGAGACAAAACTATTTAGGGAGGAAATGTACTTGGTCCAGGACTTCCATTTAGCTTTTCTCCTAGTTCATCGGGCCTTTGCTCTTAGTCTTTTAAATTTTATCCTATTGGTAGAAGTAGGGTACCTTCGAAAGGTATCCCATGCCCTATGCTGCTTTTTCCTTGTGGTGGCACAGTCTTCATTCCACCAAGGCCTACACCTCTTGGGTAAATTTTCAGAGGTGCGAGGAATGGCGTCTTGGGCGGCACTTATGATTTGCTCCGTAACATACACTGTCGCTTCTTCGGGTGACAAACTCGCTAGAACTGTTGGGTCAAGCACTGCATCAAGTTTAAAAAGTGCCCAGTCAGCTTTGTCCAGTTTCCACCTAGGGGTTCGTTTTAAAATAGTCGGCAGAGGAACGAGGCTTTCAATTACAACCGGGAAATGATCACTCCCGAAAGGGTTGTTTAAAACCTTCCAAGAAAACAGGGAAGTAATGATGGTGATGAAATGGAGAGGTCGATGGATGTGAAGCAATTATGAGTGGAACTATAAAATGTTGGTTCTTTCTTATTTAAAAGACATACGTCTGAGGACAGTAAAAATCTTTCTACAACAGCGCCACGAGAGTCAAGGCGCTTACTGCCCCACAAGGGACTGTGAGCATTAAAATCACCACATATTAAAAAAGGCGTTGGCAGTTGCTGAACCAATCCTTGAAGTTCATGAAGATGCAGTTGACGATGAGGTGGTAAATACAAGGACACAACCGTAATGAGACGATCAGCAAGAACACGTACTGCGACTGCTTCTAGTGATGTACACAGAGGAACTTCCACACACGCTATGCCACTCCGTACAACAATGGCCACACCACCAGAAGAGTGGTGTGAATCCCGATCCTTTCTAAAAACGCGGTGACGATTAAAAACGTTAGTATGGGTGTTGTTAAGATATGTCTCCTGCAAGCACACAGCAATGGGCTGTAGCTCATCCAGAAAGAAATGAATGTCATCAATATTTTGCAGGAGACTTCTATAATTCCACTGTATAAAACTATATGTATTCATGTTAAAATGACTTAAAGTAACAACAAACCAAAAAAGAAAACCTGCCCTAGGTGTCCTGGGGCGGTTTGGGTGGGGTTACTCGCGGATTAAGCTTTTTCTGGGATGACTTTTTAAGCCTGGCGTCCTCAGGTGGGACCGAACGAGGCGGAGGAGGTTCGCCAAGTTCCATCCGCTCCTCCTCAGGCTGAACGGCTGAGGGAGCAGCTGGTACGGGCACCTCCTTAGATGTGGAGGCCTCTCCTAAAGCCTTAAAACGAAACACACCCTCCTTCTTCCTGGGAGGGGTCCGAGTAACCAAGGCAGGCGCATCGTTCGATGGCCTATCCTTTGGAATAGAAGAGGCACCAGTGCCTTCTCCCTGAGGCGGGTGTTGCCGCCTCTCCTCTTGTCTCCCCTCCATTAGCACAGAGGCATCCCTTGCCCCTGCACCATCTGGAGGCCCCTGTGGTTTCTTTGGTTCCAACGACAAACGGGGTCGTGGAGCGAATCTTTGTGAGGCAGGGGGAGGTGGTGGAATCACCAGGTCATTAGGACAGACCTGGGTTCCTACCGAAGACTTTGATGGCACACCCCCTGCACGTGCCACCAAAGAGTAAGGCCCCTTCTGCAGGAAGGAGAACCGCTTCCTGGCTTCGGGGAAAGAAATGTTCTCTTTTACTTTGAGTGTTATAATTTCTTTTTCTTCCTTCCATTTCTTGCAAGATCGAGAATAAGCAGGGTGAGGTTCAGAGCAATTGATGCAGCAAGACGGATTTGAGCAATTCTCTGCAGGGTGATCATTCTTGCCACACCTGGCACATGTTGTCTTTCCACGGCAGCTCTGAGCGCTATGGCCATACCTCTGGCAGTGAAAGCAACGCTGAGGGTTTGGTACATACGGCCGTACTCTACAGTTCAGATATCCTGCCTTGACGATTCTGGGAGCGCTCTCAGCTCGAAAGTGAGAATAACATGCTTTGTCTTAATCTCTTGACCGTCCCGGCGAAAAGAAATTCGTTTGGCAGCTATAACTCCTTGGTCACGCAGGCCATCGACAATTTCATCTTCGGGGGATTCTAGAAGGTCATCTTCTGATATTACGCCTTTAATAGTGTTCAGGGTGCGGTGGGGTGATACAGTAACCCTGTAGTCAGAAACCAAGTTAAGTGCCAGCAGGTCTGAGCTTTGTTTAGAGGTTACAACTTCAATGAGGAGATCTCCAGATGGCATTTTTTTTGCTTTAAAATTCTTTCCGATCACAGATTCAAGGGTTTTTGAAACAAGGAAAGGGGATAGCTTCGATAAGGGTTTTTCCGTTTCCGAGTGCATGACGAGAAATCGAGGGAACTTCTCCATGGGTGCAAATGCTTCTCTAACGTGTACTTCGGGCCGGACCCTTTTCAGGGTCCGATCAGGTTTTTGGTTTAGTTTGGAACCCATAAGAAATGGGAAGGCATTCGGCATCTGTAGCGCACCACCCACCACGGAGCCCAACATGGGGATAGGTAATGCGCCATAGCAATAAAGGTTTTGCTGACGACATTACGCTATCAGTGCTGCCAAGACACTATAACCTAGTGTGGGTCCAGACAAGGGGTCTATCGCCACCCAAGGTTAGCCCTTGCCGCCAAAGATGGTGAATATGAATGAAGGAAGAGTAGAGAAAAGAGAAAGATAGGAGGGGATAGTAGAAGATATGGCGACTGACTGAATCATCCTGGTCGGGCCAAGCCAGGACACCCGTCTACGGGAAGCGGGGGCCGAAGTGGTGTGTTGCCTCATCCGGGGGGCCCCGAAGGGTCCAAACCTACCCCGGGTTCGGCTCAACCACCAGGATGCCCTTTTCCCCGGACACGGGAAAGCCACGCACAGCCAGACGTGGGTGGGTCTTAGCCACTTTTTACTCAGGGTCTGTGGTGTCGCCGATGTGGCTGGGGTCCGTGGTGACGCTACTCACCAAGCACGTAGCACCTAAGGTGCAGGCGCCCCCTGCGGGGCTCGGGGTCCCTGGAGACGCCACTCTCCAAACACCTGCTTTCACAGGTGCCCCCTGCGGGGTTGCTGAAGGGGCATCTGACTTGTGTAGTGACCGGGAATTGGGACGTGGAAAGAGGAAAAAAATTAGGAGGCTATCGTCTAGCGATTCTGAAACCGAGAAAGAAGAGAATTACGTTCCTCCGAAACCGCCAACTCTGCCCCACATCGTAACAGGACCGGGGCAAGGAAATAAAAGTAAGTGATTTGCCAAATTTGTGAATAGCCTTACAGCACATTAAGGTTGCACAATGAATTTCTTGAGCAGCCTTTTCATTAACAGTGACGCTAATAAACCAGTACTTCTTCGAACCAGTGCTTTTAATTTACATCTGATTTTGTTGCAATTTTAGTCATCATTTGCGTTATTACATTTCTAACACTGTCTGTTCACATTTTTATCTAGGGGGCCGACCAGCCTTTAAAAAAGACCAATCACCTCGGAGGTATTCAAGATCACGCAAGTGGCTCAGACAATTGGCGCATGGTAACTAAATGCACTCTTGTTCTGCTCACTTGCCTTGTGTGATACGTTTGGACATTTAAAATTGCTTATGTGCTTGTAGTAGCATGTGAGCCTTTTATTTTTTTATGCAGGCAGCTGTCCTGTCTCATGGGGAGGTGAGTCCTCACAGAAAGGGCAATCAGAATCATCTGAGGGGTCAAGTCAAAGGGTGCATGGTAATTAAAATGCCGTTTTTCTGCTATTCTACCCAACATGATATCTTGGGGCTGTGCCTAAAACTTTTTATTGCGTGGTTGCATTGAGCCCCCGGATCTAAAATGCAATGCTCGTGAAATGAAAATACCACATGATTGGTAGGTGGTCTGTCAAATATTTTATTTTATAATTTCGCAAGTGTCCTTTTCTGCTTACGTTCGCTGCATGTTATCTGAGGCATTCCATAAAATGGGCCTTTCTTTTTTTTTTTTTTTGCAGGCAGCCGTCCTGTTTCACGAGTGATTGAGTGCTCGCGCAGCAGGCAGTCGAGATCGCCCAAGTGGTCCAGCGAACGGGAACATGGTAACTTAGACCTTTTAATTTTAGGCAATGTGTATTTTAGAGTTGTTCCACGGCACCTATCTAGTATTACGGCTTTAGAAAGAAGCATTGTATGCTGTTTCCTAAGTGCAAACGTCCTGTGCAATGTTACGGTTATATGAAAAAAGTTGCAATACACATACAGACTTGATCAGGGGGCACCCTATGCAGTGTTTGAACATCTTTCCACACCGTTGTAGTGCATTGGAAGAACCCTTTTCAGGCATCCATTCTATTTCCTGTGAAAGTGAGCCAGTTCTACGGAGGTGTGCACGCTCCCCTGAACACTCAAGACAGCAGGCACATGCTAGTTAGCTGTTTCTTATCTTTGTGCTGATATATTTGGAACATGTCGAAGGGCTTTTTTTTTAGAGAAGGTACCAAAGAGCGTTAAAACCTTTTAAGCCGGGGTCCCATTGCTTATACATTATGCTCAACACAGTCCGCAAGCAAGGTCGGAGTTGCAGTCATCTCTTGCATGACTGTCCTGTCACACCGCACATGCAAATTGTCTTCAAAGATGCTCGACGCGCACATAATGTCTGTGCCGTGAGACAGGACCGTCGTACAGGTGAATGAGACTTATACCCTGTCTGCAGACTACTTTATTAAAAATTCATTTGCTTCCTGTAACTGGCTGCTGCTCCACCCATTTAGGGGGCGAGCCCTCACGCCGGATGTCCACACCTCGGACCCTCTCACCACGGAGCTTCTCACCACGGAGCCTTTCACCACGGAGCTTCTCGCCACAGAGCTTCTCTCCACGGAGGACCTCGCCACGGAGGACCTCGCCACGGCCATGGAGGCCTTCACCAAGTTCGCGCAAGGATGTCAGCCAGTCTGTACTTGGTAATTGAATGTACAATGTCATTTCGCTAGTGTAATATTTGTAATACATTAGTGATGTATTAAGTGCACTTGCAGTCCACTTGGACAGAGTATATGGTCACATTTTCTTTCCGTGGCCAAAAGACCAAATGCCACGTTGCACGAACCTCGTCTGTGCTCCTATTTGACATTAAAATGGTGAAAGAGGGTAAGTGAAAGGAAAAAGGTTGATTGCCGACCAGAACATGTTTTTGTTTTGCTCAGGTCTTCACTATTTTGGTGGCTGGCAAGATGGAGTGCATGCTACTGATATAACATTGTCATTTTGTTCAGGTTACAGTTCAAGAGTAGTCAGATTTGTTAAGCCTCGAGTAATTATCTTGCAAACTCTGGAGAAAGTATTTTGGTTTGCAAATGTCTCAAGATCTCTTCCAAGTAAATGTGCCACTGAACGTGCACTGCACTCACTCATACAGTTTTTTCTTTTTTCTTTATTTGGGGGGATGGCGAGAGGGGGGGGGGCGGGCGGGTGCAAAGCAGAGGCAGTGCTCTGACCCATCTGGATGCATTGCAGCATAGGTGCTTTAGCTTTGTGGCATTCTTTAGTATTGATTCGAAATCTGCTTATGCTCTTATGCAGGACATCACCCTCTTGACAAACGGCAACATGAGGATCAACCCCTTCCGATGGCATCAACTTCCAGCCAGCAAAACAAAGGTAATAATACACTTTTCTTTATATAAGACTCCAAAATTTTCTTGTTTTAGTGTGCGCCTATGTATTATAAAGGCCAGCCTAGATAAAACATTTGTCTGCATTCATTCCAGGCTTCATGATGCAAGTGCTGAAGCTCCTGCACGGGGTGAAGCGAAGCCAGCAACAACTGTCTGAACAGCTAGCGTTGATCATCGAAGGGCAGCGCCGTGCGGAGGGGTTTGCGACTGAGCCTGTTGGCCTTCCTCGCATAAAATCCACCGAAGAATTGATGGCCTTCGAGAAGGAGCTGGAAAGCTCCATGAAAAAGCGAATTCAGCTGGTAAGAACATCTCTCAAAATCATTTTGCTCACATACTATTGTAGGACGTGAGACAACTTTCCTGCGGGTGTGCACAGATTTCAGAGTAATATTCATGTACATGGCTTATTAGACTAACATTTAAAATTTTTAATCCAGTGGTGCATTAAAGTATGCTATGGCTATTAAAAAAAATGGCTGAGCAGAAAGTCAGCCATATTCCCCAACCTGACGACTCACTTTTGTGTTAGAGAAACATAAGTATTTGAGTGGTTTCCACAAAGGAAGAAGGCTCATGATCACATTAAGAGTATGATAGACCTTCCTTAATTCAACTTCAATGTGACTGCGAAATTAGCTTGAATAATCCAAAGGCTAAAACAAACGCGGTAAGGGACATGTATGTGTGCCCCAAAACTTTTCAACACACTCAATTTTGAACACACTCAAATTGGCTGAGAAGTTGCATTAACTTTGCTCGAACAACTGAAAGTTTATTGTACAATTAATACACTAAATACTATGCGATAACTATTACCCAGAATATAGCACTTAATAGTGCGTAAGAATAAATGTTCCGCATTGAGATTTGGTACTGGAAAAAATGTGTTCTTGGTATTTTTCTGTAATTCAATAACAAGGTATTATAGCTAATATTTTTTTATTCATTTTGTCTTGCTATTTGTGGTGCATATGGAAGGTATTTCACTTAGAGAAATTATCCAGTCCTGGCTATCACCTGTGCGCAAATGAAAGCACACTTGTTCAGTGTCATATAAGGCGTCTGCATATGAGGAAACCATTTTGAGACAAAGTAAGTGCTCATGCTTTTGGTGTGAAGCCTATTTGTTGGTGCTTCTATGCTCGTACCTTGCCTTGCATGAGCATAGAAGATTGCTTTTGAAATTAATGTGTACTCATATCTTCAAGTCAATTGCCCATATTGTCCTAACAAGTTCTTTCAGTGCTTGATGGGTTCTCAAAATCGACAAGCCAAGTTTAAGCTGACGTCTGGTATCTCTGATGGTGCTTTCTTTCAGAAGAAGTGCATGCAAACAATCGGGGGTGATACCCCCAAAGAGAACACTAGCCGTATTCTCCGCAAGATGCTGTGCCACGAGGTGGGGGCGGCTTTTACGTGGTATGGCACCAAGAACAAGAGGGCGTTCTCCACACTACAGTTCTGTCAGGTGATGTGCGGTATGTATTGGAGCGAGAAATTTTTGATGAAACTCCACAACATACGTTTATGTTAAAGCGGCCTTATGGCAGAAATATTTATAAAACATTATACTACTTGTGACAGGAAACCTCCATAGGCTGCCTACATGCACTAAGACAGTTTTTACGGTTCTAGCTACACATAAATGTTTATTTAACGTTTTCACAATTGTAAAGTTCTTGTTCAAAGTAGCAAATTGCCAGTGATCTAATTGGCGTGGTTTCTGTGCGCTTTCTTTTTTATATTTGTGATTAAACATTTGTACTCGTACATCTAAGACATTAGTTTTTAGTGAGAAACGAAGTAGAGAGGGTAAGAAAGCGAGAGACATATAGCTTCAGAGAATATATAGCTTCAACGAATCCTAATGACTAGCTCAAATTTTATATTTTTGCGGCATTGCTTTCTGATGTGCTGAGTAATTAAAAGACTTGTATAGAAATCAGTTATATGTTTTCCTCGCATATCACAAGCAACTATCGGACATTTGTGAACACACATGCATACAGATTTGAGAAAGTGCTTTTTATGGTGGCCTTTCCAATCCTTGTTTACCTTGCAGCTTGCCTTACTGACACCAAACAAAGCGAAGCGACCCTTAAGGATGTCGAAAATACGACACGGTCGTGGTTACGCCACTGCAAGGAGAGAATTGAGAAAGGGTGCATTGTGTAAGCCTATTTGTTATTGCTCAATTCATTGTGGCTTAAAACTTGTGAAATTATTTCTGTCTGGCTTCCTTTGTACTTCCTTATCACTTCTGTTTTTCTTTCATGTTCTTATCTCCATTGCTCTGCCAATGTCAAAAACAATTGTTCTGTATGCGATTCGAATAATTCAACAAACAGTTCCACCTCACAAAAATAGTATTCCATTTTTTAAGCAAGAAGCCAAAACATGACAGTATCTCGGTGCTACCTAAATTGTTTTTTTGCTGCTGCTGTACAACATGTACACGTTGGCTGGAAAAAAATGGAAATGCACAACCGGAGTTAAAGTACCAGCATTGTGACACTCCACCGGAGTTGCCGGGAGTCACTCTTCCTGGTCGTGTGGGGAGTGATTCTGCGTAGTCCTCAAATTTTATATGGAGGAACTCGTTTGTTCTCCATTAGTTATCACAAAAATCACCTTTCGAAGATTCCGCTGCTCTTCATTAAAAATACGTGCCTTAGACGGCAGACAACTTTGTAAATATTTGGTATGTTGTGTAAGAAAAGTGAGGGCATACCTGACGACCCAATTCTTGTTTGGTGGTTTTTGTGCAGAAATGAGTCGGATTTCCAGACCCGCAAATATTTTTTCCTTGTAGTTAAACCCTTGGACTTCTGTTTCTGTAAAAATGCTCTGCTGGTAACCCTTTAGGGCAAGCTAAATTGATGTAATTCTGCTAATTTGTTTCCTTGTCTTTTAGGGGAACCACAGATCCACACGATATTTGAAAACAAAGGCTTCAAGACAAGCAAGAAGTTTGTTTTCACAAGTGCACTACTTCATGTAAAAGCAAAATTTACCCAATAAACCGTACAGCAATTTCACAAGGTGCCGCGTGCTGAGATCCTTGCCCAATTTTATGAAAGGGTTGTCACGTAAGTGGGGAGCACTTTGTGGTCTGGCATGATGCAGGTGTCATTTCTCCTTATATATCAGTACTTATTTGTATATTTATTATTGGCTATGTAAGGCCTAAAGAACTATTGCCACCATGTGGCGCTAAGTTTCAGCGGTTGCAAATTTTCTTGCTTCCTGTCGGAACTGCAGTTGCAGTCCTAAATAAGCAAGAGACTGCCCCAGTAGCAAAACATATCCCATGCAGTCATGGACAACTAAGCTTGTAATGAAAACTAGCGATTATTGCGGTCTGTAGAGTTCGTACAAATAAAATCTTATGTGTCTGCTCGAAAATGGCGCATCACTTGCCTCACAATGGAACACAAAATGTTTGCTACCGGTGCAGATGGCCTGTAACACACTTCAGCGTTTTTAAGCAAAATACTATGTTTCACCTTGTTTTGATCTGCAGTAGAAGGCAAGTAGGGGCCTCCACAGCCAATCAAATGCCAGTTTAGAGGTGGCATTGCGCACATGCCCAAAGAGTGAGGCGACATCATTTCGGAACTTGTGCTTGTCTGTGGAGGATGAGCCTTTCACTGTGGTTCAACATACACTCTAACAAATGTCCGTGGGTCATCTTTCCCGCAGAATATTGTGAGAGCCAATCACTGCGCACAAAAAAGCGAGCTCAGCAAATGGCAACGCTCATAATATGCTTAGACGCAAAAGTGAAGCCTGAGGTGGGACACTGAGCACGACGTTCCATCGTGCTCAGTGTCCCGCCTCGGGCTTAACGTTTGCGTCTAAGCATATTATCAGCGTTGCCATCTGCTGAGCTCGCTTTTTTGTGTGCAGTGATTCGCTCTCACAGTGCTCTGTGGGGAAGCTGACGCACGGGCATTTCTAAGCAGATCCAGGTGTCCGACACAGATCCCACCGCTGTCCCTTGTGGGACGTGGCATCCCAAAATTGTTCCCGCGGGACTGCCCTGGGATGTCCCTGGGAACCCTTTTGGACTACGCAGGGAGCTTGCAGATTCTCATTCGGGACCTAAAAAGGCAAAATGTGGGATGTCCCAGGGATGCCTCGTTTATCCCAAAGGGGACTTCCGTGGGACATCCTGGGGATGTTCCGTGTTGTCTGGGATGTCGTCTACAACTAAAAACCTCGGCGAGCATAAATACCCTGTCAGTGTCCCTTTAAAGGGATACTGAACGAATGAATTTAGTGTCCATAATAAGTGGCGCATATTATTTCCACGAGCCAGCAGCCGCCGGTGCGCGCGAGCACACGCAACAAAAATGACGTCACAGACCTCCATTCGCGGTTAAGATGACAGTGAAATGTATGGGCTTCGGGTCAAAGGAGAATAAAGACAAGTTTTTCATCTACACAGTGGTGTCTGGTGTAAAAGGTAAGCGATTAATTGGTCTAACAAGCACGTAGCTTTCACTTGTAGAGATAAAAAACCTGTCTTTATTCTCCTTTGGCCCGAAGCCCATGCATTTCACTGTCCTCTTAAGCGCGAAAGGAGGTCTTTGATGTCATTTTCGTTGCGTGTGCTCGCGCACACCGGCGGCTGCTGGCTCGTGGAAAGAACGTGCGCCACTTATTATGGACACCAAATTTTTTGGTTCAGTATCCCTTTAAGGTATGAGGCCACTGGTTAGCCCTTTTTTCATTTTTTTGTTTTATGAGCATACATATACATTTCTGAATGTGTTGCAAAAAAATTATGTTTCTTCCTTACGCCGGTCCAAAGATACAGCCAAAGTTGTTACCGCTCACATACCCTAGATGCATGTTATCTCAAATCTTTTTTGTTGTTTTACTCGGATTTCACCTTTTTCCATCCTTTCATATGCGAACATGCATAACTTTTTTCCTATTCCATACTTTTTATTGAAACTGTGAAGGCTTATTTATCATATATCTAGGTGTGCAACGGACTAGAATAAATGGAAATGAGGAGATAAATTTTGATACTGACGCCTTTTATAGCTAAACATACCGATCTGAAAAGTGTTGTTTTGGGTTATTTTAAAGTGGTATACGGAAACTTCATCATAGTCTATTAATTCTGGTTCACTGCACACTTAAAAGGTTTGTCTTCGTTGCTGCCAGAGCGATTTAACTTGCGATGAACTAAATTAAAGTTATGACTGCTGGTGTCATGTACATTTTTAGAATATGTTTTGAAAAATAAATGCAATCAAAAGTGTTTGAATGAGCTTCAGCACTGTGATTAAGAGATTAAGATACAGAATTGTGTTTTGTAAGAAAGACTACTAATTTCAAGTTTGGATCTTCTCCTAAAATATTTTGTAGATCTGAGCATGTATTTATACCTGAATATGTGCCAGACGTTCCCCAGTATGTGTATAATTGTTTACTATGTTTGTAAGCTTCCCCACTACGTCATTGCCGCTATGTTAGCGCTCCCCAGCTATCATTCGAGAGAGATAAGTGTTTCTCATGATCAATTAGGTTGAGATTGTTTAGCATTAATGTTTGTGAGTCCCCCATTTTTAATTCTTGACAGAGTGCTTCGATGTCCGTTTACTTTTGGTTTGTCGCTATTTATCACCACAAGCAAAAACATCACGCCACTGGGATTAACCTGAAGCTCACCTCATGATTAACGACGCTGCCGTCCACTGTCTCGAGGTGGGCCTACGTTCATGGGTACTTGTCTAGTGGTTCTAGAGTTGATGTTGCTGAGATCACTGAGATGCCGATTTCTACGATGACCCATCAACATCACGGTCAATTACAGCGGGCCCGGTCCCAAACCGGGCCCGCCAACGTGCTGGCCCGAGCCCGGCCCGGGCCCGCAGTCAAAAGCCCAAGTTCATCCCAGGCCCGCAAAAAAGCTCCTTACCCGGCCCGCGGGCCGGGCCAGGCCCGGGCTTTCGGGTAAGCCCGAGCCCGTGCCCAGTGGTCTAATCTTGAATCTAATCGCCATATTAAGATAAAGACGTCAAAATTCCTCAGTTTAAATGTCGGAAGTGCCTCAATAAGAGCAGGTATATAAATATTAATAGCAAATTTAATGAAGAAATAGATGCAGATAAACACCTGCCAAATTTGACTAAAAATAAACAGAAACATCCAATCTCTAGTTATAGTTGAACTAGGCGGTTGCTATGTGGATGTTTGTAATGTTTGACAGCTCAGCAAAGTCGGCGGTTCTGGTTATGCCCCCTGTACGAGACGGATCACAAAGCTGTTGCTGACTGACCAGTTGGGGCGAAAATGTTTGTGGGAAGGACGTAAGGGAAAGTTGACATTCAGGAACCTTCACCTTGCTGAGTGCTTCATCATAAGTAAGTAATCTCTGGAAAAGTACTGCAGATCGCTTCACATGGAACCAGATTTATGGAAGTGTTGGTGTCATGCGTCTGTTGCTTTTTTTATCAGATGCAGTGCAGAGCTGCCATAAATGTGAAGACTTCAAGGTAGAAACCATAGTCACAGGCTGGCTTCGCCACGCACCTGCCAGACATCTGTCATCTCAAAAGGTAAGCTGGTCTTATTAGGCTGACATTAGCACAAAATTCGAACTTTTCTAAAACAGTAGAGTATGGTGTGCAGTTTCTTCAAAGCATAATTTCTATATGAGAGTATTTGAATGCTTTAAATATTAAAGCCAGTGACACCTCTTTTGGATTAATTTGATAGCAAATACTACAGGTGTGAACAGTATTGAATAATTTTATATAGAAAAATTTTCTTTGGAGTGCTTCTCTAAGAGGAAAAATTGCATTATTATAATAGTACCTTATTATGGATTAAAAAGAATGCATAGAAAACGAATTTCAAGAACACAGTGTGATATTTGATGTAAATCTAACAAACAAAAATTGGCAATACAGTACACATATCCAGCGTGAATGTACTTTAAAAACAAGGCGTAAAATAATTGCGGTGTATTTACATGAGTTCCAATTCCTGCATATTTGAGTCACTTAACTTTGAACTTCACTGTTTTATTAGTTTTGCTTCAAAGCATGATAAACTACTGCTCACATATCTTTAACATAACATTTTTTCGTTGCTTTTGTAGGAATGTTCTGCACCACAGGAGAGAGAGATGTGAACTGCCTTAAGTGGGCCTTGAATGCACTGAGGTTTTTATTATGTTTATCAGAAATTGTTTTAAGCAAAGTATCCTGCATTGCTTAGTAAGTATACTTTTTTTCAAAAGCATCATGCTATGTATGCAGCATTGTTCAAATATACTTTATTTTAAAAGCATCAAGCACTGCTTGTCTGTCTAACAGTAACAATAAAGAGTTAATGGCAATTTGTTTGGCACTGCAACTTTTTTTACAGAATGGATGTGCATGCCTGACAGGCTGGGCAGAAATTTAGTGCGCTACTCACGTTCAAAGTTACGCTGCAAGACTGTAGCGGCATCTTTCGCCATGCAGTCGGTGCTACAGCTGCCATGGGATTCTGGTGTCCTCGTTACTAGAGCACATGTCCTCGCCTTAGACTTCAGTGGTCAATTCCTCAGGGCCGTCGTCATACCATGTGACAATGTTTGTGTCCAGTATTTCACAGTTCTCTCACATGTGGCCGGGTCCACCTCACTAAAAAGAGTCAGCATCAGCAGTGTCGCCTTCCTCGTCAGTGTCATCTGCATTGATCCTGTGGTTAAGCTTCCGAGCTTGATGGTGAAAAACAACTTCAAAATAGAGAATGTCTGCTGCGGGCCTGATTGCTACAATATACACCTGTAATGCGCCATTTGGGTACACATTGAGAGCATGCACGGGCTATACAGCAAATCTGCCCTCTGAGCTTGTTTTGTAAAGAATTGGACTCGTATCCGTTTAAATGTTTCTGTAGGACAGTTGACACGCTATATGCTAGCATAAAAAGGAGGCTGCTTAGACACTGGTAGTACTATAGTGTGTTGCCTTCCTGACATAGTGCTGGTCCCTATACCAGGGAGAGTAATATTTCTGAGGTATGCACATGGTACATCCACAGGATCAGGCTGAACACCTACAATGGTCCTGAATGTCCAGCTGCATTATCCAGATTACATTAGTGGTACGTTTTCTGGGGAATCATTTTGCACTGCACAGTACATACTTTCAATGTTAGATGGATCATAGCAGATATGCACTGGATATGTTAAATGTCCGGACAACACATCTCTCTGACGTTCAATAGATGGTTGCTGATTGACTGGGTACCATCAAACCAATGTGCACAGGAGCACCTGTTGCCAATTACCGCTCATTGGTTTTCGCCCCATAAATGCCATCAACCCAATGTGCACAGGGGTGTCTGTCGCCAATTTCCGCTTATTGGTTTTCGCCCCATAAATACCATCGACCCAATGTGCACGGGGTGCCTGTTGCCAATAGCCACTCATTGGTTTTTGCCCCATAAATACCATCATCCCAATGTGCACAGAAGCACCTGTCGCCAATCGCTGCTTATAGGTTTTTGCCCCATAAATACCCTCAACGCAATGTGCACTGGGGTACCTGTTGCCAATTGAGGCTCATTGGTTTTTGTTTCATAAATACCATCAACACAATGTGCACAGGAGCACCTGTCGCCAATCGCTGCTCATAGGTTTTTGCCCCATAAATACCCTCAATGCAATGTGCACTGGGGTACCTGTTGCCAATTGCCGCTCAATGGTTTTTGTTTCATAAATACCATCAGCCCAATGTGCATAGGAGCACATGTCGCCAATCGCTGCTCATAGGTTTTTGCCCCATAAATACCCTCAATGCAATGTGCACTGGGGTACCTGTTGCCAATTGAGGCTCATTGGTTTTTGTTTCATAAATACCATCAACACAATGTGCACAGGAGCACCTGTCGCCAATCGCTGCTCATAGGTTTTTGCCCCATAAATACCCTCAATGCAATGTGCACTGGGGTACCTGTTGCCAATTGCCGCTCAATGGTTTTTGTTTCATAAATACCATCAGCCCAATGTGAAATCCCTAAAGGATTACCAATTGGTGCACATAGGTTTTTGTTTCATAAATGCATATTGCTCAATGTGCCTGGACCTACAGTTGCACATTAGTTCAATGTGAATTTTGGCCTCATTTCACTTCACCCATTTCCAGCAGGGTTCCGCCTGGTCCTGAGCAGCCACGATAATTAATACAGAATTCAGAAGAATAGTAATACGAAAGACTTACGCAGGCAGCCACGTTTTTTGAGTTCGCAATGATATTTGATTATGATCACAAATATTCCTGCTTTGCTCAAGGTCGCCTAGTTTACAGACCATATTGGTGATCTTTAGCGCAGCAGGAATATTTTTGACCAGAATTAAACATTATTGTTAATTGAACAAATGTGGCTGTCTGTGTAGTAATTCGTGTCTTTATTCTTTTTGCTTGTGTGTTCATTATTTCATTTTTTTCTCATGATTTTGTCCTTCGTGTTTTTGTTTTTGTGACTTATGTGGTAATTCTTTTTTCCTTTTTTGAGGGTTTAGTTAAAGATATGATGCCCTCTTCATTTTCTAGTCTGGGAAACAGACGTGACCTCGTCGTGTTCAAGGAACAGTAATGACCTTTTCATCTTGTATTGCCTCTGGTGAACAATGGTGTCTGTGTGTGTGTGTGTGTGCAACATACGTCGTCAGAAGGGATGATTTGGGTACCGAACGGTAAAACAAGGCCAGCGAGGAGCGACTGGGGGACTTTGAACATCGCAGGGTGTTAAGGAAGGACTTCAACGACGAGGCTAGCAAGCAAGCCCATGTCAAAACAACTGTGCTCGACCAGAGGGGTGAATCAGGACTGTGACTCAGTGAGTGAGAATCAACGACTCTGGAACTTTCGTGTAGTTTACAGCTTAATTGTTGCCCCCCGTTTGTTTTATTTTATAGGTGTCTGTGTGCTGTTACAATTTTAATTTTAATGGTTGTCCGTGTGATATTAGTTTTGTTTCTTATAATTTTTTTTTTCAATGGGGGAAGTGCTAGTTTTGAATTTTGGCGCTTTTATGTATAGAACTTTTTTTTCCAAACCATATTCCCTGTCTGCTCCCTCGACAACCAATCCCACCAAAGGGCTGCGACTTTCCGACATCGAATGATATGTTAAAATGTTTTCTAACTAATGATTGCCTCCATTTTAGCTTTGTAGCATACATATTTGTCGAAATGACGAATTCCGAACCAGGCCAGTAAAGATTGGTCTGTGCCCTATTTTGCAGATATATCTACGTAAATACACGTTTGGCAGTGTGGGATAGCAGTAAATTGTATAGCTTGTGGATATTCGTAAAAATGCATTATACGATGCCAAGTCTGGACCTGGAAAGTATAGTAATAATAATAATATAATAATCAATGTTTATTCACGTAAAGATGTACAAAGAAATGTCTGATTAGTCATCTGGATCCATAGCCTACATGGCTAGTAATGGATCCATAAAAAACATTCACATTTAAAACAATCCTATAGGCATTCACACAATCTATACATAGCTGCACAAATAATATAACTACTAGTACGGAGTTAACAGGGTGAGTTGTACACTTCAGATGAAATAAATCGTTTTAATGAGAGTACAAAATTTGTTGCTAGTTTTATATTACATAAAATGTTATTCCATATCTTCGCACCAATGAACGATATTAAGCGGCGCCCGTAAGCATTGTAAGTTATCGGCAAGTTAAGGTTATTATAATGTAGTTGTCGGGTTTCACGTTTTGGAAAATTGAATATAGAAGAGTGATATGGAGTATTCTGGGTTAAAATTCTTTGGACTAAAATGGCAGTCTTATGGTCGCGAGCTAAGTTGATGGGGAGTATGTTTAATTCACTAAAAAGATGCTTAGCTGATGCATGTATAGGTGCTGCCGCTATTATCCTGATTGCCCTTCTTTGCAGAATGGTAACTCTCGCTAGATATGACGCGTAAGTGAAACCCCATGATTCAACACAATAGGTTAAATGAGTATGAAAAACACCGAAGTAAATCATGCGTAATGTTTGTTTGCTAAAATGTTTCCGTGCTTTCACTAATGAGAAGCATCCGAAGGTTAATTTTTTACATAGCTCGTCAATGTGGGGAGCCCAGTGTAGTGTTGAATCTAGGGTAATTCCTAGGTATTTATAAGTGATTACTTGATCGATGTGTAAACCTCCTAGATGCAGATTACATGTAAATGATTGTTGTTTCCGATCAGACGCGAAAACAATGAACTTAGTTTTTTTAATATTTAGCACCAGCTTGTTGCAATTAAACCAAGTTATCGTATTTTTCAAGTCGTTATTTGCTAGTAATTCGGCCTCTTCAAGAGAATGATGTGATACTAGTAAGGCTGTATCATCGGCGTATAAAACTGCTTCGGAATGTCTGAGGCAAGCTGCGTAATCATTGATGAAAAGAGAGAAAAGTATCGGTCCTAACACCGACCCCTGTGGTACACCAGTCTTCACTATCGCGGTTGTAGATTGATTATGGGAAATTTGTACAAATTGGGTGCGGTTTGTTAAGTAGCTACGAAAAAATTTGCCAGCTGGCCCTCGAAAACCGTAGCGCTCAAGTTTTTGTAAAAGAATGGCGTGATTAACAGAATCGAAAGCTTTTTTTATATCGAGGAATATGCCTATAGTAGTTCTATTTTTGTTGAGGGAGGAATTGACTATTTCGGATACGGAGTGTACTGCTGTGCCTGTAGAGAAGTTTTTCCGAAAACCATGTTGATTAGCAACCAAAATGTTATATTTCTCGACAAAGTTCATTATTCTCGCGGCAATTAGTTTTTCAAATAGTGTATTAATGCAGGACAGAATTGTAATCGGGCGATAATTAGCCAGGTCATTAGGGTCACCATTTTTGTAAATTGGTACTACTCGCCCAATCTTAAGTTTTTCTGGGTAAATTCCCGATAAAAATGCCTGGTTAAACAGTTTTTGTAGTGGGTAGCACAGGATGTCAATGTTGTCTTTCAATACGTTTACCGAGATTTCGTCGTGGCCCATAGCTTTGTTTGATAACATTTGTCTGGCAACGCCAACAATTTCGGCGGCTGTTATTTCTACGTAAACAAATGTATTAATGCACGGGCTAGGTAGGATAATTCTTGACGTTTCATCGGATACTGCAGCTGAGGATGTACCTATGCTAATGAAAAAGTCATTGAACATTGACACAAGGTGCGCTTGATCACAATTAAGAATGTTCAAATCTGGTAAAATGTTACATTGTTGAGAGGACTTCATTACAAGGTTAATTGTGCGCCATATTTCTTTGGAGCTACCGTTAGCTTTTGCAATACGGCTGCTAAAATATTGCTTTTTACGCTTCCGCATGGTGGATAGCGATAGGTTCCGTGCAACTCTAAACTTTTCCCTGTAATAGTCGTTGTCCTTGTTTTGCTTCATTTTGTTATACCAGTGTTCCTTGAGGTCAAATGGGAGAATAAAGCTGTGCTGCCCGGCGAGATACGAATTTGTGTGCTATACAACAAGATTTGAACAGTGTTGAAAAGGTATCATATGCATTGTTAGTGTCGGTAAAATTGATCTGAGAAAAGTTTGTCTCCTGAAGGGACCTTTTAGTTGCCTCGTAATTCCACCTTGATACACCATGGCCGACTGTGGGTTCTTTTTGAAGGTTCTTTTCTGCATTGGGAGCGACAATAAAAGTAGGGAAATGATTTGCGACGTTTTCTGTTATAACCCCAGCTTTTACGGAGCTGTCTTCAAAATTGGAGAGTATATGATCTATTGTTGAACAAGACGTTAGTGTTACTCTTGTTGGATCTGTAATATGGTTCTGGAAGCCGTAAGATAGCAGGAGGTTCCGGTATTCTGTACTTGAGGGGTCTGTTATATTTATGTTGAAGTCACCACAGATAATCGTTTTGTTATTTTTGTTCGCAAGACGGCACAACACATCTTCCAGCTTTTCTAGGAATGCCCGAGTGTTTGATTCTGGCGGTCTGTATATTACACCAACAGTGACTCCACAATCCAGTTCCGCAAACAGCATGTCATACAGGCCTGTTTTAGTCTCTGTCAAGTTTGGTAATATCTTATATATGGTTTGTGAAGATATGTATAATGCTACGCCACCACCTCTTGAACTAGCCAATCTTGGCAGGGATAAAAATCTATAATTAGGAATGTTCATAAATTCATCTTTTTTAAGCCACGTCTCCGAGATTGCCACAACGTTGTACCGCTCATCCAGCCGCGTCAACAAAGCGACCAGTGGATCATAGTTTTTGTTTAAGCTCCTAACATTACAGTGTAGAAGGCTTATAGCTTCAGAGCTCGTACACGTCATGGTGCACGTGTGTCTTGGTGCACGTGTGTCTGGTGCACGTGTGTCTTGGTTTTTGAGGCTATGCTATCTTATCCAGGTCATCTCGAGAAGCGATGTGAATGACATTCGAATTTTCTGCCTTCCTTGCTAGTATTTTTGACTGCGAGACCCACACAAATCTCCAGTTTTTTTCTTTCTTTCTAGCAATTGCCATGCCCAGCAAAGCTTTATATTCTGGACAGAGGTGCTCGTTAATATACACCGCATTGGTATCTGAAAACCCGATATCGCTAGCTGAGAGCCTTTTCTTTTTTGCCGCTTGCAAGACTTTATCTCGCACGGCACGTGACGAGAACCTTACAATGATGTTTGTTTTTGTCCTTAAGTGCATCTAGTTCCACCTTTGTTGTACGAAGCTCTTCAAAAGTTTCGTTCATGTACGTCATACCTTCTTTTACGTCATCAATATCTTTTCTAAGCCCTGCGTTCAGGTCAGTGACGTATTTTAGCAGTTCTTTGATAGTCGATGGAGGTTTGTCACACATTTCGAACAGCGAGCAATCAAGGTCACGAGCGAAAAGAAAATAAGGAAAGAACCTTATTTTCTTTACCTGCACCATGGCAATAATTTTCATGTGATGCTAGTAGGAGCATCACATGGAAATTGCTTTATATGGGGTGGGTACTCTATTTGACAGGCCCAAACATGGTATCATATAAAGCAGTCTATATATGGTATATAAGGAATTAGGCAGATATGGGTATATAAGGAATTGTGCAGATATGACTTTATTCATCCAGATACGGCCTTATTGTGCATATCTGCCCAATTCCTTATGTATTCATATATGTATTTTTTAATATAAGTCCAGATATGACATTTTTGTAAGGGTAGGTATGTCACTCTATTAAAGGGGCAGTGCAACGATTTTCAGACTTTGGCCAATTAACTGCGGAAATTAATCTGCGTCACCTATAGAACGAAAAACCGAAAACCACATTTTCTTGCGAGCGCTAGTTCTTATTTAAAAAAAATGAAACAAATCGCAGGTCAAAATGCCTAACTCTCCACGCCGACTTTCGAGTGACGTACTCTGGGGGTTCACGTGGTTTCCCCTTGGGCCCTCTCTTCAGAGACCCCAGCCGCTTCCTCCGCGATTGTCGACTTTCAAAGGATTAGCCTCGTCGAAGGTCGCGGCGCGCGATGGACACAAAGGACGGATCGCCACGGGGCTGACTGCGAGTGTAGCAGCGGAGGGGGACAGGGTTTGTTGACTTCCGCGTACCCCCAGAGACGCTGTCATTTTAGTTCCCGTAGCCACCACAGGCGGCTGCAGATCGGTAAATAAATCGTTTTTCGCCTTGCGATTACGCAGCAGAATGGAAGTTTTTCGGGGAAAGGTGACGCGTTTTTGGTCACTTGGGCTTGGATAAACAATATAAAAAATTCAAACTGGCAATTCTTTCAACATTGAAACCGTTGCACCACCCCTTTAAACTATTTCTATTATTTTCCGGTGTTGCTTGATACGGTTTAATATACGGTTAGACCCACTCCGGTGAAGATCTACGGATTGGCCAGATACGGTTCAGCTTCCGCTTCGACCAATTACGGTTGGGTTTCCGGACTGGTTATTTCCGGTTCATTTAACGGTTTCAAGAAATCCGGTTTGCTTAGGGGCCCATATGACAGATTGAAATTCCGGATTCATTCCGGTTTGTTTTTGAACCGTTTTTTGTTTTTTTGTAGGGGATCCTTTCGGGAGTACATGCGATAAATATTGAAATTGCGAAGTATTTAGAGTTGTACCGATGAGCTAAAAGAAACACAATATCGCCCTGCATACAAATTAGTGCGTTCGGCTCAAACAAACCGCGTTTGCGTGAAGCTTTACTTTTGTATGTTTAGACAAAAAATAAATATTCTTGGAAGGTCCAACTCCAGCTTAACAAACGACCATTTTGTGGGGACAGCTGTTCAAGCCACTTGAGCGGTCAATGGTCTGCAACTAAAATAAACTTAATACCACATAGCAGCGAAGCTTCTCTACAACCCAAACGAGACAAGCATATCCTTTTTTGTTAGTGCTGTATGTTTGCTCACTCGAAGTCAGCTTCCTGCTGACATACATAACCGGCTGCTCTTCTTTCTTTTTTTGGCTAAGTGTGACACCAAGCACCTTTTAGCTTGCATCAGATTGAAGGCAACAGACTGAGTGACATTAACAGCGGTGTGTTTTTAACTTCTAAGTCAGACATGTGAAACCAAAACAATTTCATGCGACTTTGATGATTAATGAGATCCAGCTGACACCTGGCCTATCCCATGATGCATCCTCTGGAGTGGTCTTCGGAGCACCGACGATCCCTCCGGCATACGGGACATTGTCCGACGAACCGACAATCACCCTGACCGGCGGGACTGCTTGCTACCTTGCAACGCATGCAATTGCGTTTATGCTTGGGGGAATCTTCACCCTCTACAAACACGGTGTAGCCTATCACCTAACTGGCATCTCTTCTTATGCAGACACTGACACAGTGAAGCAAATCACTGCAGATATAATCGCTGAATGCGAAAAAATTGGCACCTGCTTGCATGTTGTTATGAGACATTGGGAGGCAATCAAGCGCTTTGAAAACTATTTGCAATTGTTGTTGGAAGTATCCAAGCCAAAGACCTGGTGTTCACACCCATGTGACCCGAGCGGGAAGCCTTTTTGATGCCAGATGTCCCCCACTTGCTGAGGAATCTGCGCAATCATCTAACACGGAGGCCGATGGTGAACTTTCCAGCACAACGTGTAATAATATTCAACCTTCCTTGACCTCTTGTTTCAATCAAACCAATTGGTTTGATTGAAAAAGAAACAAACTGTAATCACTTTAAACAATAAGTATGCAATTTTGATTTTGGAATAGAAAGAAAAGGATTTGAAAGGCTGAAGGGATTTGAAGGGCTAAAGATTTGATGTGCTGAAGGGGTCTGAAAGGCTTAGAGGGTCCCATACCACATCTGAGCTTGAAGTGCTATTTTCAATAGGGATGTTCTCTATAAAACATAGAAAAGCAAAGTTGACAGTGCTCTTCAAAGTGGCGACAACTATCAAAATGTGAAGGACACCTAAAGGTTCAGAACAAGTCACAAATCGTTTCACTTTCCCTATGCAGGAGGTAAATATGGATAATGTAGGCATGTCCTATTTGCAACCGATATAAAATACCTCGTAATGATCTCAGTGTCTAGCACTTAATTAGGATGGGTTTAATTAAATGGAGTCTATTTTTTAAATAGGAATCACGTTGTGTCTGCTATGCATATTTTATTCGCCTTTTAGTGGTGCTCGGTAATCGGTAGCAGGGATGCTGTCCTTTCTACACATGTAGAAGCTGCGTGATCAGCTGCCTCATTGCCATCGATGTCAATATGGCTAGAAACCCAGTGGAACTCTATCTGTATTTTCTTTAACAGTGGAATTGCTTTTTGTTTTAAATCTAGAAACCTACCCTACCAAAAATAACGGTTTGAAATCAATCCGGAAGACTAAATCCGGTTTAAAATCAATCTGGAAAGAGACACTCCGGTTTGCACAAAGGGATTTTTCAACTCCGATTTAAAGTCGAACCGGAGAAAATCCGGATAGACAACCTCCGGTTTGCACAAACCGAAATTTTCCGACTCCGATTTAAAGTCGAACCGGAGAAAATCCGATAAACAATTTCCGGTTTGCACAAACCGGGATTTTTCGACTCCGATTTAAAGTAAAACCGGAGAAAATCCGGATGGACAATATCCGGTTTTCAAAAACCGGATGTCAACAACTTAAGGGGAGACAACCCCTGGGAGGGTAAACTTTTGAACCCTTGGCTTAAAATTAATGAAATTAACAGGGTATGCTGGTGGTCATGCTAGGTGCATAACAAAATTTCAGGTCTGTCAGTTAAGTGGGAAGAAAATTAGGGCAGCTTCTATCAGCAACACCTATTGTTATTTAGTTAATCTATCGTCGGAAAACTATCACAATATTCAAAATATTTATTCGCTAGATATCTAGCAGAATGCCTAGGAGGTGCGGCTATGGAAAGTTTTTTTGTAAAAAGTCATTGATTTCTATCAATGACTTTTTACAAAATTTCTATCTTCTGCAGAAATGGTCAACTTTTTGGTCTTCTGTGTCTTCGACAAAATGTCAACATTTTTTATAAAAGACATCCGTAAAGTGACAAAAACATTCCATGACTGCATTCCTTTTTAAATTTCAGTCAGGAAAAGTGAACAACGAGCCTTCCCTGTATTGCCATTATCAAACGATAAATTGACTAAAATGGAATTTATACCAGAAAGTGGAACAGAGAAAAATGTGTTCAAAGTGCTCCAAACCCTACCTTTTTTTTAGCTTCAGTGGACAAAAAATAATTTATAAAAATTTAACCATGCAGTGTAAAGTAGTTAAAATTTCTGAGAATGATGTTGGTGGATGTAAATATGTAATTTTTCAAAATCAGTGTTTTTTGCAGAATTTGTTTTTCTGGGTAGTGTCCCCCCTTAAGTTCAAATGCACTCTGGAGAATGTCTGGACTGAAAATCACCGGTTTCCACAAACGTTTGACAAGATCAGTTGAATTAAAAGTAATTGGACAAGTCTGAACAGGTAACCTCCGGTTCGCACAAGCCAAATTGACACGTCCAGTTGAAATGGTGTATACGGCTGCCGCGTTTCGTTCGATAGCCTATAGACACTGCGTGCTAAATGTTCCTAGCGGTCAAATGAAGCTATAAAAACTGCAGATTTAGTATAATTAGAAGTTCAATGCCTTTTAAACAAAAGGTTCCCAGTTCAAAATTCCCACTAAATCCAGTTGGAATTGCAACTGGTTTTAACTGGAACCAATTGGTTTTAGTGGGTTCCAACAGGAAGCACACTGGCCAATGAGTCTCAACAATCGGAATTTTTTTTCCAGTTGGATTCTGAATGGGTTCCAAATGGTTCCCATTGGCAGTGACAAATTGGTTGTCCAAAAACCCAATTGGTACCAATAAGACATTTCCAATTAGAACTTAATGAGAATTTGGCAACACACATATGGTTCATGAGCAAGTTCACGAGTGTAGAATCGATGTTAACCTGGAACTTTTAATTAATTTACATTAAATTACCACAGGCCACTAATATACTCATTAAATACTAGAGGAGTATGACTCATTGTCATGTGCTAAATGAACTTCACTAGCAGTATAAAGATTGTCATGTGCTAAGTGAACTTCACTATACTCTGTTTCACCTAATGATGTACCGCAGGAAAGGCTCCAAGCGCGAGCTTCTTGCTCAGGGCACATCTCGGTGGCACAAGCTCTCGTGCTGTAAGGGCAGCTGCCAATGCTATCAGCTCGCGCTTCTAGCCTCCGCACAACATAAGGTGAAACGAAGTATAACAGTATAAAGATTGTCATATGTGCTAAACGACTTCGCTAAGAGCACGCGAAGACATTAGAATATAATAATGCATTATTGCTTTTGACAATCAAGTCGTCGAGTCATTTATTTACAAACATTTTAAAAAGCCTAAAAGAAGCACCGACACATAGGGAAGCATATATAGAAAGGCTGCAGCATGACCTGGAAAAGTTAACAATAGTATGTAGCAAGCTCACATTTTAATCAAGTTTTCAGAGCATGTAGCATGACTGAGCAGGTCATGGAACATGGAGCATGTCTGAGAAATTGGAACATTCTTGTGAACTTCAGCCACCGGCAGACAACTTTATGTACCGATTGTGTCGGGTCGTGTTTAGTTTGGCTAATGACAGGTAGTCTGTGTCGGTGCCCATTATTGCATTTCACGGGAATGCTGTTTCGACTTCTCAGACATGGAAAGACATATAATAGACAATTGGAGCAATGCACGCATGCATTTCTACCCCCAAAATGAGCTTACATATACATGACATTTCTTTTTCTTGAATTTAATTAGTAAGAAAAATGACAAAAGTTATAATAGAAATAATTAGGTCATCAACAATAAAAACAAAAGTATGAATGTTTGCATTGGCATGCCAGCTGCATTACCATCTATTAAAACTACCTAAAGCAATTATTGTGATTTCGGAATGCACTTTCAATATTTAAACCCCTAGTACAATAAGCAGTTTTATAGTAGATGTGCCCTAAAAGTAACATTCATAAAAGAGCGGAATCAAATAAACATTCTTTGCAATATTTACATACACCATGCATACTGTTAGCCACCACAGTGTGATAAGATACAAGTGTCTCATACAAGAAATATCATGCACTGTAAATCAAAATGGTACCCACATAGGCATCACTATACAGAAAGTAAATTAAGTAAATATACATTTCGGACGTAGAAATTAGGAACGTTCCCAGTCATTGATGTTTTTACACGACAGTCACTCACCCCATGGAGCAAATATATAACATTGACAGAAATCGCAGACGCCGTAGAACTTTTTGCTTGTTGCCATCGATACCGAACAGAGGTTGCATGGAACCTTCAAATGTAGGCTGACATAAATTTTTCAAACTGCTTGGTTATTCCAACATTTTTAGGGGAAACATTTAGAGTCCGAAAAATCAGTCTGCGACTATACAGAGGTGAAGCAAGCTTGCTTAAATCCCGTTCAGTGCTGTTCGCAAGGTCGCAAACATACGACACGCTTACACCTTGGTTCCGAAACTGGAAGAAAAGGCAAGATGCCTTGAGATCTGATGGCTCAACAACACGCACCGCGCCCACCCTAGATATAAAGCATTCTTTAATGTGGTTGGGAAGGAGTTGGCTTTTGGTGATCACAATGTCATCACAAACAAGGAATACTTTCGAACTTACAGACAGGATCTTTTGAATAACCCGATAGTCTAGGCCATGTGTCTGGATCACAGATGAGTCAGACTTCAGAGGTTTTTTGTTTGCCCTGCTGCGAAAGATCTGCCCTTTGTGGACAAATCTCTGGTACTCGGCAGCGAGGGCAGGGCACTCTTCAACATACTCTGCAAGTGCCGTCCTGATTTCTGGAGACAAGATGAGTTTTTTAGGGCACCCAAGCAAGAGCGGAAACTATGGAAATGAAGTTGACCAGATTGGGATAGCCCAGCATTCTGTGGCACACGTCTTTGCCGCTATCAGGCACGAGTGGTGAGGCCAGGAAAGAATCTAACTGTTGTGCCATTAACACCCTTTCCACAATCTGACTGGGGACTCCGTTGGCTCCAGTGACAAGCTTTACGAGGCGGCCATTTCCACTTTCAAATACAAAGGCAGAGTGGCCCCAGAGCGGCCCCATCTGCCGAGCCGCCTCTGCCAGGTGGAGCATCTGGTGAATGTTGAACGTCATGGCTTGATCCTTGTACAGTGTCGCTGTGGAGGCTACAAAGGTCGGCAGTAGAGCATCTGTAAGTAAAAGGTGGTTGGTATTAAGTGATAATAAACTAATTTCTTGGCTGTGCAGTAAGCATTAGGTACCGACAATGCATACAAGATGTTGACACCCTGTCTATTTGGACCTTTACTGAGAATATACCAAAACTTTTCGACACTTAGCATTCAATATTCTGATAGCTTTTAAGCAATGCCTGAAACATTTTACAATATTCCACACCTTCCAGTGTTATCCATATTTGCACAATCATCCAGGTTTACCTCAATTAGGATTATAGTCCCGGTCTATATAAAAGTCAGACTTCCGTTCCTTTGCTCAGTTTAAACATAGACCAATTTCAATGCGAATTGTCTTAACTTCTATGTACTATGTACACATCGCGACACTGCTAGAGCGAACACGACATTGGCGCATTGTCGCATTTTACTTCTAAATAGTATTAGCAAGCACAACATGTTATTGCTTACATTAGAGATCTAAATGAGCTCTTTTTGTAGCAATAACTTGGATGATGTCATTTAGTTTCAAAGAGAAAAATTGAAAAAACCGGCGATCGCTCGTTCGTGCTAACAGTGTCACACTCTGCAGGTACCATAAAATACCACGGAAGCGCCCACTTCGTTCAAGCGCCCACTATTAACACTTCCCAAACTTGGAAATACTGCAAATCATGCGTTAAGTGCCTCATTTGACCGGACAAGCACCAATCTCTAGATTAACCCAGTTTTCACTGAAAGTCGGGTGGGTGCTACTTTGGTATTAATGCAAAAGCATTAACTGGTCCCATGGAGCGAGCAGACGTCATCAGCCGCACCAAACGGCAGATAAAGTCCTGAAGCAGTGATCTGAGGCATCCCAGCTTTGAAACTACGCAAAAAGCCATGCCAAACCGCAATGATATGAAGCCGACGCGTGTCAGTTTCAATTCGCCCCACCCCATGCCGCTGCGTGTCCGCGCCGGAGCAAAAATGGCCGAGGCGGCGAAAGGATCACATGTGGCCGAGGCGCCTAGGTTCAGAAGCGGCCTTGGTGCCGAGGGGATCAGAAGCGGCCGTGGCACGAAGAATGACATTCATGCTTTCACATTCACAACTGCTTAGATGTACCTCGAGTCTTTTTGCGGTATGTTCCCAAAAAGAAATTTCAAACCTAAAATGACCCACAAAAATCAGAGACTTGAAGAGTGAAGCTGTGACTTTTCTCAAATACATATTTTACTGATCCAAGTTACCTATCAAAATCTAAAGTCTGAAATCCCACAACAGAGAACATTATAAATAAATAAATGGTTGTACCAATATTGAGCTAATAGTCGCTGGGAGTATAAACATCTTTAGTATCGTCATTGAGACAGTGGTAGGTGGAAGTATTTTGTAGTGGGAGTTGACACTATCTAAATATATGTACCTCGGAGACATATTCAAGGTAAGTTACAGCTTATCCGTGAATTCTTGGCTTTTGTGGGTTATCTAATTAGGTCGGGCACTATTGCGGAGACATGATATACGTAGTAAAACGAAAACTATGATACCGATATTATATCTGGCCCACATTTTGTTTACAATATTAGACAGAGACAAGCAGAGAAGCGGATGTGTTGGCTGTGTTGTCAATTATAACTGGACTGCCAATTTTTCTGTGGTTATCGTCATCATCCCTATCTATCTTTCGCTGAGGGGCAGCATGGGCATCATACAAGAAAGTAGATATATCACATAAAAAAAACATCTGGACTTGAATGCAATAACAAAAACAATGATAAACATCCGTGGAATTTCCTATGTTTATTGTGGGTGCTTCTTACCCTCCAGCTAAAAAGTACCCAAAGGTTTCTTTTTCCACCAACATTAACAAAATATGAAGTATTCTCAGGTAAAGTGCTTCCATCATGAGAAAGGACGGATGCATTCCATTCGTAAACAAAACTCAACGATTAATGCATTTTGAAGTTTAAAGTGGTCACCCAGATCTGACTTCAATAAAATAAGGATGAGCATTTTAACGGAGAGCAAAATATGCGCACAGCCAGTTTATTGTATGTAGTAACAGTGCAATAGCATGTTTTCCCTCACCTGTACGGTCCATTGAGGACGAAGTGAGCTCCTATCTCAGGAGAAGATTGAACTCCTTCAACAAGCTTGGACAGGTGGCTCCAGTAACTCGGATGAAGGATCCCAAGTGTACATGGGAGACAGTGGTAAAGGAGCCAATGCCTCCACTCGGACGCCTTCCAGTTGCTGCGAGTTGCCAAGGACCTCGGCAGCCTTGTGACACAGTGGGCAGGCGTGATGGAAAGTAGGCGCCTGTCTAGTGCAGCAACAGAGGAGAGGTTGCCTGCAATATTAAGCAAACAAGAAAAAACATTTCGCTATGACATCACCTTTGACTTGTTCCAAGGGCGTCAGTGTAGTGACAGTAATAAAGGGCAACTAAAGAGGTACTAACAAAAAGCGAGTTAGAGGCGGATTCTAGAGTAGTTTTACACCCTGATTTCGGATAAGTCAACCATTTGACCGAAAGGTTTTCCTATAAAAGCAAAGGGAACACAAAAATGAGCGCCGGTTAGCATCGGCCGAATCTGCCTGACGTCCAGACCTGCCAACCCTACAATGTTGAAAATACTACAGGGGACGCCGAAAAACACTACAATTGTGTGAAGAAATACGAAAACTGTTTTATTCTTCAAAACGTAGTCACAAACGTAACTATAATGGGATAAAGCTTGGCATCATTGTCATTGTATTTGCTCGCGTCAGTCGCGACCGAGAACGGCACACTCCTGAAACTACTAACAACATCGCCGATTTCTTTTTCAGCCATTCCCTTCATTATCGACGCTGTCTTGGTTCGAGCACAAGCGTAGTTAGTAGCTTCCCTTTGAGCGTGGGAACATTTTCTGAAAGAGGTCTCCGGTGTGATCAGCCGCCGTGAACGGCCCGATCTGTTCAGCAAAAAACGCCGTAAAAAGGCATTCTGCTCGGATAGTTTTGTGATCCGTTGATCGGCTAAAATACCCTCCAAGCTTCTCGTTGGTTTCAACTACTTTTGCAGAGTCCTTGTGGTTTTTCGTAGTTAGATGACACAAAATGTCCCGACGAGCAGCGTGCAAAATGTTGACATCGCAGCAGCACAAACTACAAAATGCGTACCTCTCGCCCTTGCGCGACATCTTAATAAACAGAAAGTCGGTCGAATAGCTGGGAATAAACACGTGAAAGTAGTTTTTCCCCGACATCTTGTTGTAAAGGTGGTTAAAAGGAATCATGCGCAAACGTTCAGGTAACACAATGCACGACGTGCGCCACAACCAAAATTGCCACAAGGAAGATTTCCTAAACAGAAAGTTATTTTGGATTTGGATAGGTGGATGGGTGTTATCGGCTATACCCCTTATAACGAGCGGTAGCTTGCACCCCATAGCATACAAGTCGATATATCAGTGTGGCCAACACCGAATTGCAAACTGGCAAAATGCAGCTCAAACAAAACATTTTTTTACAATGGGATTAGAAAAAATCGTACACATATTGTTGTCAATACGATAATCATAAGAAAGCGCTGGAAAGCGGGCACTTTACGATAAAATCGTAAAACTTGGCAGGTATGGACGTCATATGCAGAGCTTTACGTGGTCATTTCGTATTACTCCCGGATGCCCGCAGGTTTAAATGGCGATCCTGATAATCACCTATCGCCTTGTACAGTAGAACCTCTTTGATACGTTTTGAAGAAACCGCGAGAAAAAAAACGTATTACCCGGGAAAACGTACGATCCAAACTCACCATTTTCAAGCACAAAAAGAAACAAAAATAGTCGAGAATGAGATCGAACAGCGTTTAATACAGCGCTTCACTTGCCGAAAGCGTCTGTCAGCTTCTGCTGGCGAGTGCCAGCGGAATCGTTCTGCGATGGCGTCATGGCGTCACGAAAGCGCGCCGCTTTCGCGACGCCATCGCAGAACGAAACGAAAAGGGCGCGGGCTTGGGCGGAACGCGAAACTGAAGCAGCCAAAGAAAGCTGCCAACGCAAAGATAGAAACAAAGAAACGCCAGATTTGTTCATTTACTACAACCGCGCTACCGCTACTGCTCCCTTGTACGTCATAGTCTAGAGTTACTCTTGCGCACTCTTGCAAACGGTGCATTCAGCCCTCGGAACAGTGCCTCAAAGAGCTTGCTGGAGTTACCGAGAGCGACCCATAATCACGTGTCTACTTTTGTGACATCGCAAGGTGTCAATCGAGGGACCAAAATGAGGACGCCTTAAACACACCTGTCGAAGACGCGTTCCAAGCACCGTAGTGTTACCAACACATTTATTGTTTAATGTAATGAGTGGCATGTGTGGTTATGTCTGAATGCATTTTGATACAGCAAGTGCGTTCCTAATGCTGCCATTAGTGCCATCTCACAGACGCCGCCATCTTGTTTTAAGCATTGCAAGTGGTTGCAGTCACACTCGGTTGGACGCAAGGCAAGTGTGTGAATTAGACTTTTTGCAACGCTTTTTTCTCTTTGCTCTGGAGCGTGTGAAAGAGTGTCTCAGGTTGGAGCTCATATTTTGCCTGCACTATAGCATCATTTGTGTTGCTATCCCTTTGTGTTCTCTCCCCGAGTATGTGCTGTTGATCAGGTACTACAAAGAATAACGTAAGCATAACATTGAGGTGCTCTAGTCATCCTTAGACCAGCTGGTTCCGCTCCCCCTCACGGCCCTAAAGTAACGCATCGGCGTTTGGGTCACTAGGTCTGCTCTTCGATTCTCATCGCCAACCAGGACCGGTTTGCTCATCTCGCAGCTGCTGCTCCAATTGCGGCCAACTTAGCCGCAGGTATTTTATTTCATGAGACCAGCTCCATGCAGGCACGGAAGTAGCTAGCGTGCCTGCCTAATGGCACAGACATTTGTGTCGCTTCGAGCACAAAAGTTTGATTTTGCTCCCAGAAACTGACTGCAGAGGCATGCGATTCAAGTTAAATTAACTGCACCCTTACATTTTAGGAGTGGCAGGTAAAGTTTCGGCCGGGGTAGTCTAAATGTCCTTCATTTCTCTATATAACTCCTTCATTTCATAAAGCCAGCTAGGTTTCTGAAACTGCTGATGTTGAGAATTTTCAATTTCCATTTCTAGGTGGTGCCAGGGCTGCTGGCTGTGGGGAGTCTGGGGATGTTCCTTATCCTCCGCTTCTTGCTGTCCTGGATGGTCAAGTATGCATGAGAGCCTACAAAAGATTTTGTTAAATGTTTTCATTGAAAGGGCAGTTTTTGGAACAAAAGTATTATTGATTATAATAACAAAGCTAATACCTACGCAAGCTTTTTACGTATTGTCGTAGCATCCTAAGAGATGCACCACCACCTAAAGGTAGTCCACCGGTCACCTCCGCAGAAACGGGGCAAGCCACAAGGGGAGGCGAGCAAGCCATGAAAGCTGAAAACGACAGTTATCCTTAATTAGTTAGCCCTTGCAGCTATAACAGGCTTGACAGCCCATGGGGTCTAAAATAGCATCATGAAAATCACAAGTAGGTACTTGGTCTTGCCAACTCGACTGCAAATCAGCAGGCTTTGAAGTCCTTTAAAAGAGTATGTGTTTTTTGCTTTGTTGCAACAAGATTTTTTTATATTTTTTTATCAAGCTCTAAAAGTTGGCTTTTCCATTAGTTTCACTAAGTTTGCTCTTAAATTGAGGTGGCTATCTTTTAGTATAGTATGGTATGTCTATGTTGTCTAATGAACCACTCAGAATGGGTGTTTGCTGTAGATGTTGAAGTGCATTTATTATTTTTTCAGGTGGCAAACAGTGCAATATATTGTGTGAAAAAGGTTAAGAAAATAAGTTTGCCATTTTTAGTGCCAGCACTACCGTAAGATGCCGCGCATCCGCCCATTCCACATTCAGCGCCCATTACCAAATTTGGAAATTCTGAGAAAATACGCACGGTACATTTATATGTAAAATTGATGATCGGACAAGCGCCCATCCCCCATTTTTTGGCAATTATCTCCAAAGTTTGAGAGGGCGCTTTCCCGGTATTTTACGGTAGGTAAGTTGGATCGAGGGCTTTTGAGAGCAAGGTGCATCACTTATATAGGCATAATAGTGGGTGCTTGCAGCCAGCTCCATGTAACAAAAATATTGTGCCTTCTACTCGGCCACACCACAAAGGAATGCCTCAAGCTCGGATTCATCTGAAAATGTGTACTGTTAGGGCTGAGAACTCGTGACTAACCAGTCCACAAGATTACTAACCATGCGTCCTGCTAAATATGCTACTTTGTGGCTAATCAAATTCATTAGCAATGCTAACATTACTGGTGATACAGTGGCAAACTGTTGCCTGGTTAAAAGAATAGAGGACAAATCTTATAAAAAATACAAGTAGTAAGAGGGATGCTGTACCCCCCTGGATAGAAAAGTTGTATCGAAAATCTATTTTGCATGGAGAAAAATGAAAACAATATTTAGGGTGCGAGTGATTTTGCAGTGATTTGTGTTTTCCTTCATGTGTCCTTTTTCGTTTTACTGTAACCATACAAACATGGTGCAAACAAGTGCGACAGAGAGGAGTGAAGAGGTAGACCGCAAATGTAAATTCCATTGTGCAGCATGAATAGTGAGCTAAATTGTTTCTTCAGGGAAAATGCATGTTTGCAACATGCGTGTGCGCACTGTTAAAAAAGTTATTTTTTTGGTTGCAGTTGTCTTTTGACATACGATGTAGTACTGCATTTACAAGGTTTGCATAGCTGATGGTATCTGGACATACAGTAAAACCTCGTTAATTCGAAATCTGTCGGACTGAGAAAAATATTCCAATTAAGCAGGATTTCCAATTATACCAAAAATAATAAAAGAACCAATATCATGTGGGGGAAACCTTAAGAAACTTTTTATTGCAAAACGTGATGCAGTTACATAAAGTGATCATCAATATGTGCTTAACGTGTGGTTGGTGATACTTAACGTGTTCTCAAAAATGACGATTGGGCAAATGTTTCCGAATAGCCACCGTATATACACACTCCAAAAAACTGCAGGCTATGGCACGACTTCTCCGAGAGTGAAGGCACGGGCAACTCATAGTCGCTGTCATTTTGGGCTTCAGCAGCCGTACTTCCAGCAATATCACTTTCAGTGTCTGCATAGCATGTCTGCCAGGTGATCAAGGCGTCTTCAACCAAGGCATAGGTAGGAAGACGAATTAGTGAACGCTTTGATGATTGTGTCTTGTCGCAGGCCTTGAGAATCGTCGTCCTCGTCGAGAGGAAGCTGATGTTTCTCGGCAAGCTTCGTTCTCGAAAATGCGAACTTGACTGCTTTCTCGATGAGGCCCACTTTCTGGTGCGGCGTTAGGGTTTTGTACTTCGGCATGTTCCCTCCGCACTACAATTGCACATGAGACTGACATCACTGACTCCCAGATCACAATAGAAAAAGCAGAAAAGCACACAAATAACTTCTTTTAAGCATGGATTCGCATGCAAGCAGGAAACGGAATGACGAGGACCCACCATGTATGTTTTTGCTATTGCATTTGGGTGCCAATTTGTGCCACTTAGCGTGTAAAAAATGATCCGGGCAGACGAAAATCTGCAAATTAACTGGGTAGGTGCGCTCTGGTCATACATATTATTTGGTCCTATTTACACGTGAAACTATGGGACCAAAGAAATTCTACTAATTATCCTGGATTTTCAATAAACTGAGGTTCTACTGTATTACTATAGTAATACTAGTGTATGGCATACGTGGTCTTCATTTTCTACTTTAAAATAATTTATTTTAACAAACGGTGATTACAGAAGGATTTGTCATCTCATGAATAGCATTATGCTACGAGTACTGTAGAGCAATAAAAACCCATCTTTTGTTTGCATACTCCCTTGTTTTACTGCTTATTTTGATTTCAGCAATGACGTACCGATTTTTTCAAGTTTGGGTCATACAGATCAAAATCACAGCAGCTCTATAGGGGAATAGAGAGAGCCCTCTTCTTGTATTTTGAAGTTGCCTGCCATGCTGCATGTTCATCTCGGCCACGGCATAAATCTGGCGGAGGCCACGATGACCCATGCTCTCGGCAATGCGTCCACTCCAGGACGGTTTGTGAGAATGGTCAGTCGTGGACTCTGGGAGCCTGCAGCGCTGTTTGACCGGAGCGTCACCGGACAAGCCTGCAGGCGCCTTCTCAAGGATGGGGCAGTTGGGAAGAAACCCCTCACCTCAGAAAAAATTGATGCCGTTATTGGTGAGTGGATTATTCACTTAAGGGACCCTGCCACGGGTTTCCAACTAGGTTTGTATGTGCATAACCTACGCCTAAGCTAGTATATGAGACTTTAGTAACACAGTAAAATGTATTTGTTAACCAATTTGTGTTACTCAGAATATAATATGTGAAATAAACAAATGATTGCAGCTACCTTTTTTCTTTGTTGATGGCGCAGTTGTTGATGGTGCAGCCAGAACCAGCAGGGTTCGTAATTGTTGGAACATCTATTTATAAAGATGTGAATGGCATGTGGATTTGCGAGTGCTTCAGATGAAAATGGGAGCAAAAACCACTCGCCAAAAGGCATGCACATTAATGTCACGTGCACCTTTCCAGCCAGTCTTGTCTCTGGATGCCAATGCCGTCGGCAGGACGTCACCAAGCGCACGCGTTTGCCATCGACTGGTGCTCCATTCGAAACACACTTTAATTTTCTTCTTCTTCGTGCAGGGCTCCTTTAAAAATGCGGTTTATACATGGGAATTGTAGCCTCTGAACTCCAGACAATAAAAACTAAACACGCTGAAATTCTCTGGTTTTGCAGTTGCCTACGGCTGCTATGCAGAAAAGAAGGAGGCCAGAGTCAAGAAAGACAAGGAGGACGGCAAGAAAGTTAAGGAGGACGGCGTCCTTGGCAGCAACAAGCCAGGTCCCAAGAAAGGCAAAGAGCTGTTCGTCAGGGACATTGTCAAAAGCTCTTAGGTGACTATTTGGTCGATAAGAACAGGGAAGAGGAGAGGGCGAAGAAGAACACAAAGAAAGCCCACGGATCTGTGTTAGCAGTTCCCCCACCCTAAACGCCAGTCGCTTCCGCTACTTGTCCTGGATTGTTTTTACTGCAATTTGTTTTAAATTTTTATTTTGTTTTAACATTATACTTATAATGACCTTGTGCAATATGTATTTTTATTTACAAAGCTAATTTTGCTCTATGATTTATTAATTATTTTGCCCAGTCTTGAATGTGTGTTCTCTTCAACGAGATAGAGGGCCTTCAAGCGATAAACTGGCAGCTGAGATTGACCCCCAATTGGCTGTCGCCACGTTGCACATTTTTTACCACTAGACACGTCTAGATTTTAACGAGGCACCGCGCACAAATAATTGCTTATTGATCTTTAATAACGGTACCGACGAGTAAGTTATGTTTCGTTTGTGTTAAGTCGAAAATGTACTTTTACGACAAAAACTTGGGCAGCTTCGCAATGCCTCCGCCAGGTGCCGTCAGCGGTGCTGTTGTATTTTGGGTTTTTATCAAAACTAGACACTAATCTCTGGGGATAAAAATATAAAAAAATAGTTTATTATGTTTTTACAGCAATCGCAATAAAAATCTCGGCTTAGTTTTGCGTAAAAGCCTCAGTATTTCGTATGGTCATGTGTCCAGTGGTCAAACAACATGGCAGCAGCCAATCGGAGGTCAGTTTTGCCTGGTGAACGGAATACTAGTTTATCGCTTTAAGCCCCTCTGTATACCTAGTTGGTTCTCTTGTATATATTTGTGGTTTTGCCTTATTTCCTTGATTTTTTTTATAGAAGATTTTGTGTGTGCGGGGTTCGCACGGGTCGTTTTGAAAACTAGCACCTCTTCGGCAAATGCGCCTTTTCCTAGGTATTGTGCAATAATGAATTTTTGCAGTGCATTTTAAAAAGTTGTTATATTACAAATTTACTAGATGAGTATTTCAATATATATTTACAGGCCCTCAAAAGTTCTTGAAAACCCTTGAATTTTTTTCTTTAAAGCCTGTACGAACCCTGGTGTGAAATGTTTGAGTTTAGAGTAACCTTCAAAGTATTCTATAAATTGTTTTACAAACTTTTAAATGTATCATTCCTCAGATTTTATGCGATTGTGTGTTTTCAGAATATATAAATGAATCTTCTCGTTTTTTCACAATTCTCTGTGTGGCGTCGTACCTCATTATTTCCGGTGATATAGGTGACTAACCAACACTGACTATCTTCTGTTTTACCTCTGATGTAGTGCAGCAAATGCTATGAGCCATTCCTACCAACCAAGCGCAGTGAATATGTTGCATGGCTCAATGCATTCCGTGCCGCTGGGTCTTGCCAGGGAGTCAGATGACATGCTCTCAAGCACTGGACTGACTCGAAAGGCTCTTAGCATCAGCTTCAGTACACTAGAAGCTGAATCTGAGCATTAGCTCCGTATTAATCTAATTCCTTTTTTGTCCTGAGTGGCCCGGTATGGCTTAATCTCCGGTTAAATTCTCCGTATTGGCCACATCCGATTTAGCTTACGATTTGACCAAGTACGGTTAGGCCTCCGGATTGGTTGTCTCCGATTTAGTTCCCGGTTCCATATGACGGTCTGAAACTCTGAATTATTTCCGATATAATTTCAAACCGTTATTTTTGGTAGCGAAGGAACTTACATTGTACTGAAAAAGTTGGGTTTTTGAAATATAGTTTAACCGGCTTGTAGAACTTCAAAAATGCCGTCAAAAAGTTGTCCAGTATTCCTATTGGCCACAAGCAGGGCCGATTGAAGCGCTGCGATCACTCGACCGTGATGTAGGATGGTGGATCAAGCGATAAGGTCCTCTATTCCTCTTTGCTTTGGTCAGGATCTTCCGAAACTGTTTGCTCGATACTTTCACATTTTTTTCTGTGTTCGAGGCCTGATCCGTGCACGTGTATATCGGCTTTGGCAACTGTCGAGCTCAGGGAAAAATGGTAAAATACTGTTACGTACCGCGATGCCACAGTTACGCGACCGAACCAAACATCGACTTCCACATATACCCCAAGGAAAAGCAGTTGAGCACGGAGTGTCTTGTGAAACTGAGAATGGACAAATTAAGCTCTAAGAGTTCCACAGTGTGCAGCAAGCACTTTCGAGATGAAGACTTTGTGTATGCGGTTGGAGCGAAGATGGTCGTTAAGTGCTCTGAAGTTGTTTTAGTGAACCTCCACTAAGGGGGGGGGGGCGTATTTTGTGGCGCACGTCAGAGCTCGACGCTCTCTCACATTTTGCTTGTAAGCGAGACAGAAAACGTTTCCGCAAAGAGTGTTGTCACGCATGCGTGCATCTTAAGTGCTTAAGACTCGTTAGTTTTGACGGGCCACGGCAGCCCCAAAGCCACGCGAGCAAACTCAGCAAAACTGGTGATCAGACGGCCGAGATCGACGCATGCTCACGCTCTGTCGTGCTTGATTTTGTTTTTCTCGTCAGGCTGGAAAAAAAGACACTCGCCCTAGGAAGCGTGTCGTAATAGAATCTGTCTTTACGGCCATTGGACAAGCCCCCGAAACCGCGACAGACCTGAAGCCACGGGCATGCAAGTATGGACACACGCAGACCTCGCAGTGAGTGCTATCAATTGTAAGGAACATAGCGAGTTGCAATTCGTGGTATCAGTGGATTCTGTGTGATAACCAGGATATAATTTTTGGCTCCTTTATACCTGTTTACTTTTTATGCAGCCATCACAAGATAGAACATAGTCACGTCTATTTCAGTTCCGGTGCTGAGCCTGTAATTTTAAGGAATCAACAGCAGAGAGATCTGCTGGCAGCAGTTACCTTGGCAGAGCTGAACTACGAGGAACCCAGCACCAGTGAGGGTTAAGTTGAGCAGGACATACCAAACCAGGATGCCGATGCTCCAGATCCGATTGGTGAGCAGACGGCAGCAATGATAGCGAGGCCTAGCTGTGTCTCGCTAAGTATAAGCAGTGCAATACAATTGTAATGACGTTATCTTGATGTAAATGTATTGTTAATATTTATTTTAAACTCTCCCTCCCTCCCTCCCTTCCTTCCTTCCTCCCTCCCTCTCTCCCTCCCTCCCTCCCCCCTCCCCCCCTATCTTAGAAAGTCTTCCGGATTTGTTTTTTTCCGAAATTGGCAGATATACATTTGTTGTATTGAGCGGGAATGGCTGCCAGCGAGATGCGACTAGCAGATGATCATACATACCTCATAGAAGACGACGTCTTAAACTCCAAAAAACTCGACCTTTGGTTTGTCATCGAGCTTCAAGCTTTGGCTGACACCCCGTCAAAGTGCGTCCGTCTTGTTAAGTCTACAAAGCTTCAGGAGGTAGCGGGTAGCGCTATCCACGTACAGAGATCTCCCAATCCAGCGCAGAGATGTCGCGCACACCAACACACAAACATGGAGGCAGCATACTGAGCGGTGAGAACAGCACATGACTTGCAGCAGATTCGAATTGCAGAAATAAGCGTCTCGCAGATACTCTGGGGTTCAAGCTCAACGCACTAGTCATATAAAACATAAGAAAGACAGTGCGAGGAGGCAAAGGACGCGCACGAGAAAAGTTGTTGTGGAAAGAAGGTCGCTCCTCTTCAGTTCAGCTTTCCTGGTTTTTGACCTCCTCCCCCTCGCACTGTCATTTTTATGTTGTATTTGCCTATAGCAGCGCTAGCGCATATGCGCTGGCTGGCTTGGCTGGTTCTTAGGCTGGTAGGCAGGCATGGCTTCTTTTTGTTTATTTTTCTTGTTTCTGCACATTTGAAAGATATTTCTCGCTCTTTTCCATCTTTCTCACTGAATAAAAACGCTTTCTGAAAAGAATAACGGTGGTTTCCGGAGCGAGACACTTTATTTAGCCTGGATTAAAAAAAAAACAAAAAACATTATGACAGCTCCTGTCAACTGACAATCACGAAAGGCTTACCGGTGATGTCATTGGTCAATCCTTTTCAACAAGCTGTGTCGCCACCGGACCACTAATAAGGTAATAACATAAATACATCAGGAGCTCAAATGTCATTAGAGTGCTTTTTTAAAGCAGGTCAGGTGTTCAAGGATGATTCTCATAAAAATGATGCTTAGCACTTTGACGAGGCGGGTGTAGAAAGAATTTTAATTATATTTTGTAGAGCTCTAGCTGAAAGTGCTTTCTAGGAATGTGGCTAATTTGTCCAGCTGTTTGAATGGTAATTCATAGATTACTCCACATGCTTTCTATAGGGCGGTTTCATATAATATTCTTCCGGCCCGAATTTTCGCCGGAGACCATCTTTATTAACTTTCCCCCTACATCTTCCTATGCACAAGGTCAGTGTTTTACAGCCCGCTCGAGTCCTTTTGTTTCTTTGTAGACTGTGCTATGTAGGGTAGTTGGGAACACAGAAGAACATAGGCCGCTATACAATTTTTATACATGAGGGTCGTTATTCGGACCTAAGTGGACAACTCCCATCAAAAATTGAACCAAATTAATGGGCAATATGCAAAATATCAGCACCCCTAGCGGTTCAGGTGCACTCTGTGTGCAGGAGACTGTCAACAAGTAGTTTTGGTTTCTCCGGGTAGTGCATCTCTCGTCTGCTATTGCCACTGCACCGCCATTGCTAACGTCATTCATGATTGCTCCTCACTTACGTGCGATGCAGTAAGTACCCCCTTCTCCTCGTCGCTAGAGTATCAGACACAGTAAATAACGACACAGTTACGATTTTGCTAGCACGGGAAGCGAGCGAAAACGCCGCAGTAACGAAGCCAAGTGCATACAGATCAACGTACGCTGAACGCCATGCCAGCTCACTGCGTGCATTTGTTTGAAACCTCGAGAACAGCCACTGAGACTAGCATTGCAGTTTTATAACACGCTTGCTTCGTCGATCGCTACTTTTCAATCAGGCTAACGCGGTACATGACTAACGTCCCTGTACAATAATGCGTTCCAGCGCAAACATGCACCTCTTGCTATGGCGCTGTGAGGAAATTGGCCATAGGAACAAGGGTGTTCTACAACTGGAGTACTAGTCTCATTGGCTGTTCTCGAGGTTGTAAAGAAATGCACGCAGTGAGCTGGCACAGCGTTCGGCGTACGTCGATCTGCGTTCACTTGACTTCACTATTGCGGCGTTTTCGGTCGCTTCCTCTGGCAGCAAAATCGGAATTGTTGTGTTATTCGCTGTGCCTGCTATATAGCGACAGGAAGAAAAGGGTGCTCGCTGCATTGCGCATAAATGTGGAGCAATTCACGACGACGTAAGCAATGGTGGTGCGGAGAGGATAGTAGACGGCAGATGCACAGCTCGGCGAAGCCGAAAGCGAAACCACCCATTCACAATCTCGTGCTCCCAGTGTACACCCGAACCGCAAGGGGTGTTGCTATTTTGCATATTGTCCATCGACTTTTATCACTTTAGTGGAGTCATATATGAAAATAACTAAAAAAATATATCAAAATGAAACCGCATCCTCCGCTATAACTGATATTAAAGATGCAATCAACTGCGCTTTAGCAGGTGGCCAGTGCGTTACCCGGTGAGTCAAGCAACAGTGGGCAATGAGCAGTTTCCGTGAGCCTCCAGTACAGTGGCTCTCAAACTGCTCCGATGACCCCAAGAGGTCCTTGAGAGCGTTCATGGGGGTTCCCGCCAAGTAAAAGAAATGTTCTAAAAAAAAGAAACCGTCCTATATGATTGCGCTAGATCTCTGATGCGGAATGCATTTGGGGTCTTCGCATTGCCTGCGACTGGGTCTGGTGCGTGGACTATGCAATCAAGTTATTCGCTTTTGTGCCACGCCATCTTAATGAACGTGCCGAATGCCTTGCCCTGGCCCGGAAAGTAGTGCCTTGTAGCTGAGGATGAACACTCCACGCCATATGACATGCAAGAGCGTCCACAGCATACCACAGCACCAACGTGACGTCGTCGTTGCAGTACAGTTGATTATCACTGTTGCCTTCTCTCTCTGGCAGATAGTTTCGGTTTGGAGAGATGCCCGAAACCAAACGTTGAGACATGGTATATCCAAAGCTACACAAAATATTGAGAAATAAAAGAAAAAAACATGTAATTCAGGGAAGTCACTGAGCTCAAAAAGGTTATAATCCCAAATTTCAGATATTGACCGGAGTTTCCCTTTAATATGACTCCGCATATATAAACTTGTCGACGTCCAGAATGGCTGCAGTACATGCTGCCGGGGCGACTCCACAAGGAAAAAAAGAGGGGCAAAAGGCTTATGCAGCCCAAATATATCCTTGGTCAAATTCACCGACGCCTGGCAAGTAACGAGCACTTATAAATTCAGGACCCTGGGTCTCAGTGGTGGAGTGGCCAAGCGACGGCTCTCAGGGGCGCACAGTGCATACCACTTATTTTTATTTCTTGTCCCAATAACATTAGATTTTGGAGACATTGCAACCACGCTGTCATGTGTAAAGCACTGTATTCTGCTCTACTTCTACACTTTGTGAATCTTATACATGAATAAATCTCCAGTTAAGCTTTTTTCCCAATTGATTCTTACAGAAGCCATACTTTAGAGTAAATAAAAGCTCTTGTGAATTTTTTTTCTCTAGTTGCTGCCGAACTTGTGAAAGATCTGAAGGGCCTCGTGAAAAACAAATGAAGCGGAGGGAGGCAACTGCTGCTGCTACAGCTGCAGACGCCGGAGACAAGGCCATGCAAACGAAGATGGTGAGCTTCGTTCTGTATTGCATGCATTGAGATTGGAGTGCAGGTAATTAAATATGTAACCGGTACTTTTGATGCACACAGAGGCTCTGTACACTGTAGATCACTTTACGGACGCTCTGATAGTAATCAGAGATCGAGTAAATACATATCTTGGATACCTTGCACTTGCTTGCTTGCTGCAGGATCAATTTCTTCAAAGATGAAAGCTACTACTTCTCTATCTTAACTGTTAAAAGGGGGTATGAAGAAATGCAGCCAAGGCAGAGTTTTGTTCCTGGTGCACAAGGTCCACTTCAATCAAAGCAGATGAACCTCGCCTTCATGTTGAGCTTACTCTTTGTTTTACTTCCAGGGGTGAAAGTCTGGAGCATCTTGAAATGTTATGGAAAGACAACACGGCATTGTGTCTTTACAAAAAACTTATTTGCCCTTGTTGGAGGTCAAACTTCAACCCCCTGCTTTCTCATCCGATACCCTACCCCTGCAGAAGTGAAGTGGTTTTGGGTAGTACCTTTACGGTTGCCATGTACTTGTGTTGCCGCAAAAACTTTGTCACCTTAATCATGGGACGAGTCAAGTGACAGCTTAATCACGATAGATAGTGCGTTCTCATAATTCCTATATGGTAGTTACAGGATCATGGAAACTATAATTATATGATGCAATGGTATCATGTGATGTCCCTTCACATGGCCATGATATGTTGGTACAGAAGGTGGCGTGACATCACTATTCATGGTCACATGTCCCATCGTCTCAAGAACCTTGCGACTCCTAGTGGGACTAACCACCATATTACGACTCATTGTCATGAACAACAATAAGATCACAGCACCAGACATAAAAAATCATAAGCCCCACAGCAAATGTGATTGCTTGTCATAGATGAGTTCCAAAATGTTTTGTTTATCTTGAGACCAGGGCAGCAAAAAATACACTGCATTGTCTCTCCCAAAGTGGAACTTTTTCTGCCTCTGAACCTGCTACAAAAGGCTGAAGTCCGCTCCCACCTCTGCAACTTGAAATAACTTAAACTAAAAAATTTGGACAAAAAACGCATGTGTGTTACACACGACTATTTTTCTAGTTTTAATTTTGCTTTTTTGTTTTGTTCTTTTCTACAAACTTGCATGAGACATCACGAATGGAGTCATGGTTCCCGCAATGCTTCATGCCACACTGAGCAACAACTACGGATCTCAACCCAACAAGCTGGCACGGCACTTGGTCCATATCGTATTCACCGTGGAGGAGAGGCGGGGCAAGTCCTTAAAGGGCCCCTGCAATGACTATTTTACTGGTTTTTAATTTGCACCGAACCTAAGCGCACTGAATGTAGTAACTTAATGAAACTTTTCGCAAAATTCGCTTTATTTTAAAAGTTATAGGCAAATTAGAATTACAAAAACAAGCAAAAAATAACCTCCTTCATGACGTCGTAGGTCCTGGCTTGAGTGGCCGTGAACTAGAGGAGGGATAGTGAGCTAATCGAGCGCTCACGGCTGCCGCACTCCGTGTCGACGGCTCGAGAGGGCGCCACTAAAGCGTGTGTTGGATAGGCTGTATGAAGCGGGCGGGCAGGGCGGCTCGCATTGCATTTGCTGCGCGATTAAATACTATTTCGGCATAACACTTCATTGGCCACACACGGCAGCAAACACGGGGTAAAGATCACTACAGAACGGGAGCCACTTCGCGCTGCCATACCGCCAAATGGCCTTTCTACGCTCCGGGACCTTTCTACGCTCGCCGTTCGTCGGCGCCTCGTCCCACTAGCCCTTTCTAATATGCGCCGCTTTTTCCGTTGCTTGGTGGCAAGTATGTCGACGGGTCATTTCTTGTTTCCGTACTTTATAAACTGCATTTGTTTCTTTTCTGATCTAAAATAGTGAACAAAAACTACTTTCATACATAATTGAAACGGTTCGTGACACTTATATTTTGTATCTCGACTAACAAAAAAGCTTTTAGCGGCTCTGACCAGTAGTAAGCCCAGGACCAAAAACGTCACATTTTGAGCGCTTTCAGTACCGCAGGTCGCCCTCGTCGGTGGAGGAGGTTTCCGCGTCGTCCGGTTAAAATATGACGCACTGATATTTAGTTACTCTCTCCGTGCCCGCTGGCTTGCCCGAACCCCAAGAGACGTGGAAACCGCAAAAATGGTAGACGCTTAAATATGATTGCAGGGCCCCTTTAAATGGCAAAGCATGCAATGTACGAAAAGAGATCCCCGCAAATAATGCATCGACAAAGAACGGATGGATGCCATCATCAGTATGTCCAGAAACTTGTGTGGTTTATTTTGTTTCGGTCTTATACTTTGCTTAAACCTTGAGCTCTTATACTTACACTTTGCGTGACCCAGTTTCATAAATAAGTACTACTTTTGATTTTATGTGCCCCAAATGGTCTAAAATACATAGTTTATTTCTAAAAACTGTTATCTTTTTTGTCGTTTTATTATTTTTAAATTCAGTATTATTTTTAGCATAATCTAATCAATCGTTTATTGATATTACCAGCTTTGCTGTATAAATATATTTCTAGTTACTTAGCTGCTGCTTTAATAAATGTAATATATAGGTGTCACGTCACACTTAGAAAAAATAATGATTCTGGCTGATTATATCGAATTTTTTTCTTCCCCTGCCTACGTCTGCAGCTAGTGCAAGTTGGATGACACGAAGATAAAAAAAACAGCCTCAGCAACATGCTGTTAAAGGAGTCGAAAGAATAGACTTGTAGTAATGGAACTAATAAAACTTGAGTGAAATCCAATGGCACAATTTCAATTATCAGCAATAGTTATAAGTACACAAATGACGTATCACAACCATCTCAAAAGTTTATCAAATTATGCAATGTGATCAAAAGTGCCTAGGAGTCAGTTTTTTGTAGGGACTACAAATGCAATGGAAAGACAGCAGAAAAGGGTTAATGATTGGTATTATGTTAAAGGCAAATCTGCAATATGTATAGCCTCAAGCAACCAAAAAATGTGCGACAATATTCACTAAAGTAAACTGAAAAGCTAATGAAAAACAGCTGACATTTCATATCTTCCGTGTCACTTTTCGGTTGTCAACAAACATCTGGTGATGCTTTTCTGTTGTAACGCAGTAAAAAAAGGAAACAGGGAATATTGAATGTGAACAGCTTTTCAACAAAAGCATCACAGAATGTCTGTTGAGTTTCAATTGATAAGTGGGCCAATATTCAATAAAAAGTCAATCGGCTTTTTACGCTTTTCTCTTGAAAAGCTGTTGACATTTATTATTCAATGTTGACTTTTTCAAGAGCTTTTTAACAGGAATGCATCACAGAAAGTCTGTTGACTTTCAATAAACAAGTGGGCCAATTTTCAATGGGATGTCAACGGACTTTTTATGACGCTTTTCTGTCGAGAAGCTGTTGAATATTAATAGCCTCTACTGACTTTTCCACAGCTTTTCAACAGAAAAGCATCATGGGAAGTCTGTTGACTTTCATTAGAAAAGTGGGACAATATTCAAAAGTAAAGAGAAAAGCTGTTGACATTCTATATCCAGGGGTGGTCCAGCTGCGCCAATTGCGCCATTTTGATAAATTCTCCTTTACCTGCGCCTTGCTGCGCCTAAAGACACAAATTGCACCAAACCGCGCCAAACTGCGCCAAAAAGGGCTAGTCGGTCTGTGAACGAATCCTTTTTTGGAAGAATGGCGTTTTCGGCTGGCAACCCGGTGGGAGTTTTATTTTCTAGGCTAGGTGGCGCAAGCTGCCGCCGATATAAGGGTAGAGCCGTTACCATAGCCATCACAATCCAATTCAGGTTTCCGGCCCAGTGGCATTATTGCGCATTATTGTTTTGTTGCGACCGTTTTGATATGCGGCGTTGTGGCTGTTCATTTCTGCATCGCCACTACTTAGTCCTCTTGAAGATGAGTCAACGTGAGTACTTTTTTTTCTGCATGCGCGTTTTAATTTACAGACCCCATAGTAGAAATTTGCTCGGACGCTCGTTCACCGGCAGACCAGCGGCATCAATACCGAATGTGGTACTCTTTTCGATCGTGTGGTCGTTGCTTGATTTCCTTGTTGCGAATTGTTGCGTGTTCCTTTTCATGTCAAATGCCGTAAACGATTGGTCACCCCTTGGTTGTCATACTGTCGCACTGCGTGCGAACTCAGAATAGAGTTTACAAACATGTTTAATAAATCGCTATAGTTTCGGATTCTGGGACGCCTTGAGTATATTTATCACGATCACGAAAAACAGGTCGACTTACAATTGTGTAAATACATATTCACCGCGGTAACTTTAAAGTTTGTAGATCATGGCAAAAAAGTTTTGGCGTATTTTCTTGGTTTGTTTAAAATTGTAATTTTGTCCTTTTTTTCTAGAGCGAAGCACCAAGTTTAAAGACTCAGTACTCAGTGAGGTGGACTCAAATAATGATTTAGTTAGTCTCTGGTGCAAAAAGGGGACTCACAAAACTGATGTATTTTGCGTCCTCTGCAATTCATCAATTTCCTGCTCACAACATGGAGTAGCTGCCATCAAACGTCACGCAGCATTGAAGAAACATGTTGAAGCTGCTGCAAGGCACAGAGATGAAGACGGAAACCTTCAGCCCCCCAAATTGGTGCAAGCTGCATTGGATTTCTCACAAGGTGCTTCTGGCACATCACTCCAAGACCAAGTGTGGAAAGCGGAATCAATTTTCGCTATGTCCGTTGTTTCAAAGTCTATCCCTTTCTCGTGGGGAGACAGTGCTATGGGAATGTACGAGTGTATGTTCCCGGATAGCGAGGTTGCTAAGAAGTTTAGCTGGAGCAGGTCCAAGCTATCACGCATCGTGTCCGATGGACTCGGCCCTTACTTCAAGTCCAGAGTTGTGAGTGAGCTGTGCCACCCAAATGTTTTCTTCTCCGTGATGATCGACGAAACCCCAAAGCCAGAGCAAAGAACACAGCAACTGGATGTGCTTGTTAGGTACTTTTCTAACAGCCAGCAACAGGTTGTCGTTGAGCATGTGCAATCGTACAACCTCGGGCGTGCCACCGCGGAAGTAATTGTGGGCTGCGTAGAAGACGCGCTGACTGAGCTACCGAAGAGAGGGCTTGTTTGTTTTTTCAGTGACAGGCCTAACGTCATGAACAGCGTGAGGAACAAGCTCCAAAAGGATATGCCATCAAGTTTGGTTGACATCAACAACTGCAACCTTCACAATGTCCACAATGCTTTTGCAAATGGTCTCGATGCGTTTGGCTCGGATGTTGAGGAGGTCGTCCGAAACGTCTACTACTACTTCAAAAGCGCTGTTCGTGCTGAAGCCCTCGGAGAATGTCAGGAGGCTCTAGGGATTGCTTCTCATGTGTTTCTGCGTCATGTCTCCAATCGCTGGCTCACACTTCAAGATTCACTGTGTTGTGTCCTAGAACAATTCGAAGCACTGAAGTCATACTTTCACAAGGCAAGCATGACAAAGCAGCGAGTGGACACTCAGAATCTTCACAGCAAGGTAGCTGCAGCATTTTCAAAGAAAGACCTTTATGCCAAGGTGTTGTTCTTGAAGAACTGTGCGGAGCTTTTTTCTCGGTTTCAGACACTGTTTCAGAAGCAAGAGCCCCTGCTACACATACTCCACGCGGAGTTCCCTATTGGAAAAACATACAAGAAACATACCTGCGGCTTGTACAGTTCTGGTATGACGCCAACGTAATTTGTTGTTATTATGAATGCAGCTAGTATGGTATGGCGTTCTGCATAACTGGAGATACCGGCACCGGTATGGCACCGCGCCTGTCTATACTGGCAGCCAGTCTGTCTGCCGATATGATTCGGTGCGGCTGGTATGATTTTGCGCCCGATGACGTAGGCGTCCGATATTTTTCCAACAAAACGCTTATACCTCAAGACCACCGGTATCACCTAGTCATACATGCAGAAAGGCGACCGCCCTCTTCCAACAAAAACGTCCAACATTTACCACCGGTATCGTTACATATACCATACATGTCGAAACGGAACATAGACCGACGTTGAGCTCACACGAATTCCTCGGTCAACTCTTCACGGCGACGTCTTGGGGCGACTGTCTCGAATAATGTGTACCACAAGTATTCGACAGCCGCACCAGCCGTACCGCATAGCAAAGCCAACGTGCACGGCAACAAACCGATCGTGACACCAAGCCGAGGATACCGCGAAACCGGTCGACAGCGGCAAACGGCCCGTTGCTCGTACCGTGACTCGTACACGGCCAACTCGGCGTCTTTTCGTGGCTCCTCTCGTCGCAACCAGCTACAACCCCACGATTCCGCAACCGAAGCCGGCGTCGGCTAAAAGCGAAACGTAAAGCGGCCGCCTAGTGACTTCCGCTTCCGCTACTCAACTTCCCCGCTTCGCGTCGTCGCGGAGAAGATGGCGGAGGCGTAGCTGCGTGGGGGACGTCGGCTCGTTGTACGTTGTACGGAACAGATGTTTGGCGGTCCGTTTCTACTGCGACTCTGGTTCTCAACTCGACGGCGCCTCTCATAGTTCACCCAGGTGTGGTCAGCCTGGGTCAGCGGAGCGCGGCCCGCTTTCCTCGTCCGATCCCCGGACCGCCGACGACTTCGAAGTTCGTCCGGTAGACCTAGGATCCGAAGGTGTCTGTCTCTCCGTGAAGCGGTAAGCAAATCTCGTCCCCTTTCTGTTCTACTTTTAAATTAAGTTAGGTGCGCTTCAGTGTAAGCATGCGTGCCAAGTGTTCGTGAAAATTTTTTTGAGCTACAATAATTGTGCTTCATCACGGTTTGTCGTTTACCGAAAATGTAAATCAAGCCGATGAACGAGGAGCCATGCTTGAAAACGATGTACGATGTTAACTTCTCAGCACGCATGCTGCGAGCCTGAGACATCAGTGTTGAACCGTGTGTAATTACAGGAACGCGTGTAGTAATAATAATTACACGAACGCGTGCCGGTACCACGACCTACGCCGGTACGAAACACATCCAGGTCGAAACGGGCAGCGGGTGGGGGTAACTTTATTTTTTTTATCTCGAGTTCCGTCGGACGTAACTTTTCACATTGGGTTATGTCGGACGTAACTTGAAACCTTGGGGTAAAGATACGTCGGACGTAACTTTAAGTTTTATTTAGTGTTTCGTGGGACGTACCGTATTTACTCGAAAATAGGTAGACCCGTATTTATTGAACCCACCGAGAACAAAAAAAAAAAAAATTCAAATATAGGTTGATCTTTTTTTTATTTTTAAGAACAGGGGAAAGGTTGGGCAAAAGAAAGAAATAAACAAACCTTTACAGCACTCTCAGCTAAATCTCGGGGCGATGCCAAAAACTTAATCACCGTCAGAACTTCCGGACATGTCATCGTCGTCCGAAGCTTCGTCAGCTCGGTAGACATTCTCGCACATTCGCAACAATACCTCACTGACACCGTTGTAAAATGCCGACAAGAAGAAACGAAAGAATGTAGAGACACGCGAAGCGACGTAAGACAAAATACAAAGACGCAAGCAACGCCGCGGGCCGCGAGGCGAGTCGCCATGAGTAGCGAGCCGACCCGTCTCAAGGAACAAACAAAAGTAACCTTTTTATTTTTTTTCTGTGCGCGTTTGCGAGGATGGAGGGCAAAGTGCGTGGCGCATCGCGCCGGGAACGCTACAGGCGCGATGGCGAAACCCGACGCCCGCGGCGCGGCTACCGCCGGCAGGTCGTCGGCTGCTGCTGTGGTTGTTTTAAGCTTTTTGAAACAAGAAACGGCGCGGCTCTACGGCAACGCCGGCTCGGTGACCCGATAGCTCCATGCTCATGGTAGGGTCGCAAAATTTGGTCGCGAATGTAGGTCGAAATTCTTTGGTCGCGATTTCCGAGAAAAAAAAAAAGGTCGACTTATATTCAAATAAATACGGTAACTTTAATTTTTATTCTAAGTTACGTCGGACGTAACTCGAATGCTTGACGTAAAGTTACGTTGGGCGTAACTTTAATTTTTATTTCGGGTTCCGTCGGACGTAACGTTAGACACTGCGTTACACTTATGCAAAACGGGGGCTGCTGGTTCGTCATATAAACCAACCGTTTCTGTGTTTAATTAAAACACATCACTGACCTAAAAAATCCTGCTATCTTGAGTTTATGCTATAGGAATGTATCACTTCAAATAAATTTGTTAAGTTCTACTTTTAGCCCCTGCCCCGCCAGGTACAACATCTGGCCTAAAGCAGTGTTTCGGATCTCCGTCCAAGACCTGAGGGGGGTCGTCATTCAATCCAGGAGTCGTGTTGCTGGTGCTTCTTACTGGATTGTGCTACCGAGGGACAAGTTATCATGCTTGAGGAAGGCAAGTATGGCAAGTATGGCCGCCATAAGTACACATATTTTTTTTACCTTTGCTCGAATCCACTTTTAGGAAATGCACAGTTCACATGTGCGCATCTCTCAATGCTTCTATAGTTGGCGTTTTGTTATTCCGGAATGCTCCCAACTCTGTCAACTCTAGTTTCTCTAGACCATGCAAATGAGATGCAACACTAAACCACATGCTCTCGCAAACGTGCTCAGCTGAAGCACTGTAGAAGCTACTCTAGCCTTTTCAATGCAACACAAAATATTTGACGCCAAGTATATCTAGTTTGAGACTGCGTTTTACCAAAAGCTCTGCCGAAACAAATCTGCCACCTTATAGAGAGTGCAAAAGAACCTCGCGTGCCTAACGTGAAGGGCATTTTTTTGTTTGCACAGGCCATTTGTTTTAAACCAATTCCTTCAGCCTCCTTGAAATGTTAACATCATGTGACACACAAAAGTACTGTAAACTCTTTAATGTTGGCGAGCCCTTAATTTTCGCGGCCTTTAATTTTGAGAAATTTAGTGGCCGCGATTATGTCCTCTGTGATCGATTTGAGAAGAAATAGGGGCCACAAAAATAAGGGGTTTGCTGTACATCGGAGAAAAGAGGAGGTCACTTTTGTTTGTATGCAAGAGTAAAACCAACAACAACAATCATGGTGTCATCCCTTTGTGAGCCTATCTGTGTCTATTGAATGGTATGAATTTTATCTTGGTTCATTAAACGTTGTAGCCTGTACGTTGTGGGATGTCGTCTTCAACACAAACAGTGGTTTTCCTCTGACGCAGGCAGCATGGACGCGTGCCGTAGCACAGCAGAGTTCATTTGCAGGTTGTACCGCAGTTTAAAGGAGGATTCGCACAATATGGGGGAATCACGATTCAGTGGTCTACCTCGGGCGTGGACAGGATTTGCTCATTCTAAAACATTTTCGCTAGAAATCGGGGATTTGCGACGAATGTACCCGCATGGTTGAAAGGGCCAGGCAAGCCTTGCGAGCACTTTGTTTTGTAGCCTCTCAGTCCTGAACCCACTTGCGCACCAATGTGTAGATGTTCCGATAGGCAGGAACACTTTTTTGGAAAGTGGTGGATGGCAATATGCATAGACTGTTGTTATCGTTATCAGAATTCTGTATTATGGTAAAAGGTAGACCGCATATTTGCAATACATTTACTCACTTAAAAATATGTCATACTAAAAATATATAGTATAGCCAATGACAAACACAGATTGACTGGGCGTCCTCCAGCACGCGCTTCTACTTTTCACCCCGCTTTGAACGGACGTGCTCACTCGAGGCTCATGAGACGCTGAAACATCATCGAAGGTAGCAGGGGGCCTGGTGGCAGAACAACTAAGACTTCTCCCTGCCTTTCTCATTTTGTCAGTGAGCGTGTACTCCCATACTCTAACTCGGCTTAACCTGGACACAGCTGAGGAGAATAGGCTTGGCGAGTGCCCTTAGTGCATATGCATTTGTACAGCTGACGGCACTTTCTAAATCAAGTACCGTGTGTATCTTACCTTCAAAAATACATCATTTTGGGGGTGCAAAAGGAATTCTAACCCATAATTTTGTTCGTATTGTCCTATTACGCATCGACTTCTTCGACTAAATGAGGAGTCGACCCAGCCTGTTTAAAAATATAATGCCTGCCAGGTAATTGTTTTGCATTTAGTTAATATATCAGTATGAACAAATACTCAGCTCGAACAATCGCTAGGCACAAGCTGGTCGTGTGGTTACAGGCAGCAAACATCCCGGTTGGAACGTCCTACCTCGCAATGTAGGTGAAGGCTAGGCCAGGGTCCTACTTACAAACGTCTATACTTTGTATCTCTTTAAGGTGGACCACTTTTGACACTACAAGCCATTGCAGCAAAAACAGCGTGACACATGATTATAAGCTCGACGTACCATGGAGTCCAACTACAAAGTCTAATGGCTTGCTTTCTGCACTGAATTTGCAAGGATGGCTTGAAGCTTCTGCCGTGGTTAACTTTAAGCTGAGATAGTTTGGAATAATGCTTCCGGTTTTTAGTGTTGCCCGGCACGGGTTAACAATTTGGTGATATAGTGCTGCATTGAAAAGTCGATGCATTCATGACTGTATCACCTAATGAATGCATGCTATCTATTAAACTCTCCGTTCTGCAGAGAAATGAAATGCACTTTGCTTCCAATTGCAGCTGCTTCTGGAACTTCATTGTATGAAGCACCTTATGACTGCAAGCTCTGACCGATCTTGTCCTGTGGTCTGCGCAGGCCCATTGCAGGGAGTCCCTCCGAGAGCCTCACCAGACCTTCCTGCCCGTGGTCGTTCTAATATTTTTTTTGTAGGTATGCATCCTTTCTGTCTTTCCCTTAATGCTACTCGGGCATTTTCTTTTCATTGTCACCGTTTTGCCTCAACATCGGTTAAGCACACGAATAGACGCTGTAAAACTGTATCCCGCATATATGTGTCAAGATAACTTTCTTTGCTAAAGTGACAGATTTTTTTTATGAAAGTTGGTCTTCCTTGTTTTTATTTACAAATTTATTTGAGTCTCCGCGGGCAACGCTAAAACATTATGCCAGTGTCAAGGACAAGTTCACTGCTCAAACTTGTTCTCAACTGATTGCAAGAAATTTGTTTGTGAAAAATGGATGCCGTGAAACCTCCTTTCAGCACTTGCTCTGCAGCACGAAAAAAAAAGATACATAGGGTATACCCCGTTTTTCTAGACTGCTTGCTCATTCTGCAGGTCTACCTGCCATAGATGTGCTACTGGAGAGCAGGAAAATTCAGTTGTTGATTTTGCCATTGCTTTTTTTAGCAGTTGTCTTAATAGTTCTTGTAAATTCAGAGATTTTCCTAAAATGCAAGGCGGGAAGAATATTTAGTTTGAAGTACCCTTTTCAGTATAATGATACTGTGTGCTGCCGTTAGTGCTAAGTCGAGATCGGTGCTTTTTTGGCATTTTGCTCAGAGTAGTACCCATTTTTATCGGTTAGCCTCTTGGTGCGCCAACTAAAATCTTTCTATCCAGACGCCTGCCCTTCGCTGGTACACTCTACCCTCATTCTCAGTCAGTGTATGAACTGGTATCCCCAGTTGACACTCGTTGAACATGAGGGTAGAAAAATCTTTCCATTCCAGCAGAGCCATATATGGGGTGAGTTTGGCCAGTCTATGATCTCGCCGCCGTAACGTCCCCCTCCCGAGTGAGCCAATCAGCCCGCGGCGCAGACCGAGAGGCGTGAGCGCACGCGCGTGAGCTCTTGACTGTTGCCAGCTGAGGGGGGAGGGCAGCCATTTTCATTCATTCGCCTGGCGGAATGCATGGGATCGGCATACAAATTTTGGTCCTCCACTTTTATTTGTCAGGCTCTCGCAACAAAATGATATATTGTTATTCCTTGGTGGCTTTAAAAGCTAACGAATTGGTTCTTCCACGTTCGACCGCAAACCTTGAGTCAGGCGAAAAAGAAATAAGCCTGGAGCAGACGACGCGTAGCCTCAACAGTGCTCCGCGCCGACAGCGTTGCGTCAAAATGGCGGTCGTCGCTTCGCTGCCTTTCTCTCTCACTCCTTCGGCGCTCTCCTCCCTTTCCGCCTCTCGAGCGCCTTCGTCGCCACACCGACTGGCAAAACTCTTCCAGTATACGGCTGTGCATTGACGTAGTAGTATTTTTTTGTAGTCTTTACAATTAAATGTGAATATTCGACAGAAATCTTTCAGGTTGGGGTGGAAGAGGGTTAAACGAATCTGTTTAATCATTTGCCTTAATTATACTTCGTCTCATCCTACGATGGACTAAAGGCAAAAGCTACGGAGCGGCAGATCCAATCACGAGTCACTTAGAAACTGCATGGTATTGCGCTTCGATGCGCCTATCGGTGCCCGCGTCTCGGATCACTGATGGGGACGGGCGGACAGTGGTTCGAATTGAATGACACTAAGTGACTCATCAATCTTACACTGCAAAAAAAGCGACGACATACAAGCTCTTTGCACTGTCCAAGCTATAAACATGATACAGCACTTTTTGATTCGCAGCACTATTCGTCCACCCCTAATCAGTGTTAAGCATGTCCTAGTTCAGCGTGGAACGTAATTGGACCTGGCGGACCGTAGCTTTGGCCTTTAGTTCATCGCAGGATGAGACAAAGTATAGGTACCCATCATTTCAAGGCCTGCATGGCCTTGTCCTCGGGGGAGACTATGGCTGTGGTAGTAAAGGGGCAGTTTTTTTTTGTAAGTACAAGTACAAAGTATAGAAATAAAAGGATCTATGTGCTGATCACAAAAGAATATGCCATTCATTGTAATGTATCTCTGCCAAGTACTTGATTGTGATTTGTTTATATTTTCAGCTACCTGGGTGCCTCAAGGTCTGGAGATCCTAGTGGCCACAAGCTTGGACTCAATCTTCTTCTGTCGTCTGGCCAGGACCCGGGGGGGAGGTAATCCCAGCAACAAGAGCATCGCAGTATCTCCCTGCCTGTGACTTGATTAGCGTCACGACAGGGGAGTCTTCGTGCCACCAGGTGTTAGGTATGCCACTCGAAATAAGCATTCTTTTTACCTGTTCCTAGAGTGAAACATCAAAAGCACTACTAAGCCTAAAATGCAAAAGTCATTCAAATCTTGGGTTGGATGGAGTTCCAATTACAAAAAGGAGTCTGCAGAAATGATTAACATGTGAACCTAAAGCCCGCTGATGTAAGTTCAACGGTGTCACAAAAATAACTTCCCGCAAATGGCTTCGCTCGTGCTATACGCAAACAATTATTTTAAATAATCACTGTGTTACGTTGGTGTCATCAATCTTACATACCTATCGTGCTCAGCAGTTGGGAGATGTGAAATATAAAAAAACAGGAACTTGCACATTGTCAGCGTTGCAAAGATTTATATAGTGAACAGAGCACAGCACGTTCAACTTAAGAAAACAATTCAGTGCAGGTCTATATTGAAGGTTCACATATGTGTAATTGCTCTTCATAATGAAGTGAAGTTTGCTAAAGTTGTGGCCCACTACAGGCTTTCTTTTAGTGTTAAAAAGTGTTATGATGTTTTAAACAGCTCGCACCAAATTGTTTCTTGAAATACAAAGGTTCATGGAAATTATTATGTGGATGTTTGCAGAGAGTCATGGTGAGACCAATCTTTAATGTCAAGTGTTCCACTTATTCAGAGTTGGTTGAGCCATTAAATATTGTAGGTCGCAAATTAAATTTTTATGTGGTGCAGTGGGCACAATCATCCGTGATGACTAGCTCTACCTACGGGAACTTTATATGTTTACTACAGCAAGATGGTTTCGCAAAACAAACTATTTTATTGAACTCTTGCACTAAGCTTGTCTCTAGAAACTTTTTATATTCTTTACGATGCTGAGATAAGATTCTGGAAATAGTTTTTCTAGAACTAAGGTAGATATTTCTAGTTCATCAGCTTTCTCGCAAAGCATTCGAGAGACCCAAACCCTGTAATGTACGAAGGGAACTCTCCGAATGACGCGGCTGACAGTTTGAAACAGTCGGCACTGTAACAGTAACAATGGCATGTCACCTGCTTATGTGACGCTCATTGTCGCAGATCAAACTGCTTTTTCCGTCTACACATTTTCGGTAGACTCATTCACGGAACTCCCTCTCGAGGCTGTAGTGCTTGGTTCTCCAAAGTAATTTGCATGAATATATATGCAACAGGTTTCTTTGAGTGTACGTCTAACACATATTCTTCATATTGAATGTGCTAACTCTATTTATGACCATATCCATAATTGTATCCACATCCTACCAAATATTTTTATTTTGACATTTGAGTTTTCGACAGTACTTTTCTACACATCTGTGCTTGTTGAGCCGTACTCAAGCGCATACATTTTGTCTTTCACTATTACATCAATATATAGAAATGTTGATGCCGAGTGAGAATTCAAGCTACCGAATCTGTCGTGTGAGTTAAGAACACAGAAAGAGCTCTATAGACAAAATTTTGTTAAAGAGGGCTGTATGGGTATCAGAATAGCACGTGCCATGCTAAAAAAATGCAAACTCTTAGGTATGCAAGGATGACGGTGCTGCGCCATTTCTGATATGTCACAAAAAATCAGTGACATATATTGTTCCTCATGGATATTTAAACTTTCAAATTCAAAGCCTAAGTTTTATTCAAGAACGTTCCTCAATACAAATGTATTTAGAGATATGAGCCACCGACCCATGCAAGACTTTGTGGCAAATATTCATTTTCATGTGCATTACGGTTTACAAGGTCTAGTCTGCACTGATTTATTGCATTCATGCTGAAACTGGGAGGGGTTCTCGGGGTATGAAGAAAGAGATAAACATTTCTTGAAATCAAAATATTTGAGAACGGACAAAAGGAATGATATTAAAGCGGTATCTTAGATTCTCCTTTCTTTGTCTTATCTCTAATTATCACTTTATTTCATGTGAGGCATTAAGCTTTTAGGGCGCAGGTCTTAGGTGCCCGTTTCACGGCGTCGCCATCGGCATAACTGCCCCGCTAAACTTGGCAGGAAATTGAATTAATGTAGAGATCATTTGACATTAATTTTTCAGCTAAATCTATTGGAGAAACTGTGTTTGTTTCTGGCTAACGTGACACAAAGTCAAATGACGTCATTTTTCCCGCTACATTTAGTGGGAAAACTGAATTGGTGTTGAGGTCACGTGACATCAATTTCCCTGCTAAATTTAGTTAGATAATTTTCCTGCTAAATTTAGGGAAATTTCCCTCTAAATGGGAGGGAGCAGACGAGGAGGGGGGGGGAGGTGAAGGAGTGGCATACCCTCCCATCCTCCTCCTCAAGATCTTCGCTCTGATTTCGCATTACAAAGAATTGTAAACTTCTTTTATTTTTAATCTCATGTTTATTCAATTTTTATATCGCAGGTGCACCCGCAGCACAAATCTGGGTTGTGCTTATCCTTTCTTTCTTTATTTGTTTTCTCTCGGGCAAAGCCCGAAAGAAGGGCCGGTGCAAAAGGCTAAAAAAGCCTGACGCGGCACCGGTCCCTTACAGTCCACACATAAAAAAAATAACATGGAAATGAATTCCATCTAACCAAATAATACAGCATGATAAAAAAAAAAAAAAAAAAAAAAAAAAAAACTTTTACGGAACTGAGGCACACATACATAACACAGATGCAACAATAAAAGCCATGTATATAAGGATAAAATAGCGTACTGGATGCAAAAAACGAGGATACAGATTCTAATCAACATGAAAGGATAAAACAAGTCATCTAAGGAGCACACAAATAACAAACATCATTATCGCTCACTTTACGTAAACTGAACAGTATATACCCAGCAAAATATAACAAGGCGAGTCATGCACATAAAATAAAACAAGGATGAACTTTGAAGGCATATAGTATAATACAACGCTTTATTAGATTAAGAAGCTTAGATAAATTTTATATCGCTGCCTACCAGCAGTGCTTTACATTCTTTTTTAAATAAAGGGAACGATTTTGCATAGTTCATAGAGGGCATGTTATTTAATAGACTAATTGTTTGATAGTGTATGCTTTGTCTTCCGTAATTTGTTCTTGTATAGGGTTCCCTTCTTTTAACATGACGGAACGGGTACAATTCTTCTGTTGCGACTGGGGTGGCGTATAACCTTTTTCGATAAATGAATTGAAATAATTTGAAGTAGTATACTTGATTTGCCTTTAAGATCTTGTATTTATTAAAAAGTGGTTCCGTCCGCAGTTCTCTTATTCTCCCCCATAGTTCTCCAATATGCGTAGAACCTTTTTTTGTAGGATTAGTAATTTATAGTAATCGGATGCTGTAGTTGTGCCCCATATAAGAATACCATAACACATTTTGGAAAAATATAAGGAGTAATACAATGTTTCCACTAACCACCTCGGCACAAGGCTTGCCACTCTATAAATACAGCCAAGAACTCGTGATAATTCTGACTTTAGTTTACTTACATGTGTATTCCATTTTAGCTCTTGGTTAAACCACACACCCAGAAATTTTTGCTCAGTTACTTGATCTATTAAATCACCTTCAAATGTAATCTTAAGGGAGTTTGTAAGACGTTTTGTTGCTGGTTTAAAAATCACATATTTTGTTTTGCTTGTGTTTAATTGTAAGCCATTTGAACTCAGCCATTTTGAAAGCTTTACAAGATAGGCGTTTGCCCTTTCCTCGAGGCATTCTGGAGTTGCTTCACTAAAAAAAATATTAGTGTCGTCTGCATACATTATTAACTCCGGGGAACCAGAAATGCTTACGATATCATTTATATAAACTATGAAAAGTAAAGGGCCTAATATAGAACCCTGTGGGACACCATGACGCGTTTTTTCCTTATTTGATTCTAGATTGTCAATTTTTACGTATTGCTGACGATTTGTTAAATAGCTTTTTAGTAATTCGAGCGCGACCCCGCGGATGCCGTAATGTTCTAGTTTTCTAAGTAAAATAGGATGCTGAACAGTGTCGAACGCTTTCCTCAAATCTAAAAACAGTCCGAGTGTAATTAACTTGTCTTCAATATTTGCGACCAATTTCTCTTTTATGACGAGAAGAGCTTGCTCTGTAGATTTTTCCTTTTGGAACCCGTATTGGGCGGTGGAGATTACACTATGCTTTGTGAAAAAACTTTCTAGGCGGTTTTTTATTACGCCTTCAAATATTTTAGAGAATATTGTTAGTACAGAAATGGGCCTATAATTTTCGATACTTTTTTTACTACCGCCCTTGTAAATAGGAGTAACTTTAGCTAGCTTCAAATCAGTCGGGAAAATACCGCTTTCTAACATGTTATTCGCGAGGTATGATAGTATAGGGCTAATAATTCTAGCTACGTACTTGAGTGGTTGGGCCTTCAACTCGTCGTCACCCGCTGCTACGTCTTTCTTTATTTTATCAATCAGCGTTTCTATTTCATACATTGTTGTCGGGAAGAACATTATTGAATTTGTTATCTTCGTTATTGTCATCACGTCGGCGTTTGTATTGCCTTCTGATACCATACTTTCGCCGATATTTATAAAATGCTTGTTCATTTCGTTTACCATTTCAACGCCCGTCACTTCGTTCCCGTTGATTAGGATTTCTTTCACTGCATTTTTCTGTTCTTTCAGGTTTGCCACAGTATTAAAAACTTCCCATACTTTCCTTTGGTCATTGTGAACAGACATAAATTTATTTTGGTAATACTGACGTTTGGCCGCCTTCAAATCCGAGTTTACTTTATTCCTCATTTTTTTAAATTCTCTTAGTACGTTCAGATCACGCGAACGCAAGAATGCGTGATATATTTTATTCTTTTTATTTATTTTCTTTACTAAACACGCGGTTACCCAGGGTTTCCTAATTTTTTTACTTTTCTGTTTTGATTGTTTTAAAGGAAAGGATGCGTCATAAGCAGCTTTATACTTCTGATGAAAGATATTAAATGCTGAACAAGGATTTTTCTTTGTGAACACTTCTCTCCAATTTGTTTCTTCTAAAAGGCAACTAAAAGTATTCAGCGTTTCATCATTTATATTTCTATAAAAAAGTGTTCCTCTACGCACAAGCTAGGAACTCCTGAGTGGCAAGAGTGGGAGTTTGGCCTGACAGCTCAAGGGACACCTTTGTTCAGTATTGAATTTATAATTATCATCTTTTGAGCAAAGTTCAGCTTTGCTGCATGCAATTCTTCTAGAAATAAATACTTGCTACTGAATTTACCACGTCACTACATTTCGCCACTGCTATTAGTGCTCCTGGAGAACCTCGGAAAAGAGCTTATTTGTGTGCAAACATCATGCTTGTTTCAAACCAATGCTGAAGTAGAGACTCGCTGACATCCAGCATTCCAATGCACGCTGGATGTCTGCGAGTCTCTCCCGAAGGATGCAAGCGGGGAAGGAACCATACAGTCGTATCGTATTAGAGGACATGCTATAGGGTGTCCTTTGTATTGTAATTATAATTGTAGTGATGAGTCGGCTTATTAAAGGGAAGTGCAAGACTTCTTTCAGAAAACTAGATGGAGGTTGATCCTAGTGTAGTTTTATCCCGTGAATCTGAATATCACGTTTGTTTTCTCCAAAGATATAACAAAACGTGAGAAAACACAAAACAACTGACCAGTAGTGGCGTCGTAAGGGGATTTTTCGGCTGCCAAGCATGTGTCACTTGAGGGCCGCGCGTCCAATTGAAAGCTTTCTAGGTGTACTCTCCCGTACTGGCACCAGTTGTGAAGTCTTTTTTTTTCCCATTTTTAAAAATAGTGTGTGCATGCATAGCTTTGATTAGCGCTGAAGATGCATGAGCAGAGATTTCGAAAGCTCCTTTTGTGATGTCGCTCTCCGGGAAAGAGTGCCTCCAGTGATACTTAAAAAATTATTCTATGCAGCCTCGGTTCACCAAATTACCAAATAATTTTGATATTTGAGATTCTGGAGGTCAAATGAAGAAGAGTTTAATGTGTTTCCTCAAATACAAAACCACTCTAGCTTCCCTTTAAGTATAGACCGACACGTGGCCCTGACGTCACGCAGCTGCGGTGGCGCTGTTGACGGCACGGCGCATGCGCATGCGCTTCACTTCACGCGAATTCGGTTTCTGCGCAGGCGCAGTGCCCACATCTGGCGTGGGCAAACGCGGGCTTGTTTGTAAACAGCGTGTCGGTCTATATTATGTTCGTTAAATGTTTAATTAGTGAAAATAGGCCCATAATTCCAATTACAAAGTTGGCATAGTCAAAAAACAATAAATCAACCCTTTTCATGAATATATAAGACGGGAGCAGCATTTTACGGAATTCTAAAAAAAGGCTTAATTTGGACGCATTTCCAGATTTTGGTTTTTTATCAGAGCGCATCTTTGCACCTGCGATACTGCTGACCAGTGGCTGCAATGCAAAGCCACCTCCTCGCCTCCCTCGTAGAATGGAGGGAAGCAGGGCGCACGTGTGTTGCGCGGAGAAGCCTCCGCACACCACCCTTTGCCAAGACACTTCTGACAGCTAATAGAAATGTCTTGGCGAACCCCGAACTTTCAAGCAACGGGGCTTGCGATGTTGAGAAGACCGCGTCGTCCACCCTTTGTATATATCACCTCATAATCATTATCACTAGACGTGGCACCGCGGGCCTCCATGGTACGGGCTGTCGCCTTTCCACGGTGCCACGGCTCTCCTGAGCGAATAAAGATATCGATTACGATTATGATTACGAATCGCGAGAGATTCGTATCAGACTCAAAATCACGTTTAAGCTCACGACCACTTCGTCTACGACAAGAGGACCGGTTTTAATTCCCAGTGCAGGTGGTCCAATTAGGTTATCACTGCAAGCCCCATGGTATGTGAAAGGTATGAAAAAGTCTACATGCCACAACTCAAGATGGAGCTATCAAATGCCGAGAGCTTACCTGCATAGACTACATTAAACTGCTCATATATACTTCGCTGTGGAAACTCAATCAAAACACCCCACCGTCTTCGTCGTCGTTCTCTCGAGGAGGCAAGGTGATGGCCTGTGAGTAGCCAGCTGGATTCAACCGGACAAGCTCCAACCAAGTTATTGGAGCCCACGATAGCCAAGTCTAGCCAAGTTCCCACCATACCCACACCGTTGCCTACCCAGATAGCTGTGCTGCCAGAACTAGCCGGTATTTCTTTTTCTAAACCGCTAGACGGTGTCGTCGGCGCCGCAATTCTCAAGATGGCGGCGCCGTTAAAGAAAAGGTCTATACAACCGCGTTCACAACCGCTTTGCGAACGCGGATCCGCTTCCAGTGTGAATGAGCGGTTACAGCGTTGCACCTGGCGCCAGGTATGAAGCAGGGTACAGGTAGCCTTTATGCGCGCTTTGATTAGGGCGAGGCCATCCTAAGCAAAGCGCGCTCACAAGCAAAGTACAAAGAAATGGGGTGTGACAATACCGTGAAGGCTTTTCTTTATCACCACTCTTCATTGTGGCTTCAACAATTTTGGTTTACAAATTGCTAAGAAATGAAGGCACTAAATTGGCGTAATCTCAAATTGACTTGTGCTCTTTTCGTTTCCCAGCTGATGCCGCCAGGTTGTTTGACTACGGCAGCTACTGTTGCGTAGCCTGGTGCGGAAACAATGGAAGAACGCGCAAGAAGCCAGGAATAAAGTTCTTCCGAGTTCCATGAGACGACAGGTTGTTGGTGATTTTAATTTTTGCACTCCAGAATGTCGTGCACGGTTTTTAAAAATGTTTTGCAGGATTCGATTGTGCTGGCATGTCCGTTTCGTAAATAAAAACTTGGATAAAGTTCGCTTTCATTCTCGTGTCTCTTGTGTACAGCTTGAAATGTTCAGTGGGTAGAACTTCATTCTGGTGATGTATTTGAGCCTTTGTGTTGTATTTCATAATATATCTGCATGAGTAAAAATAATTTTATTCGGATTTTATTGGGCCGTGCAGACTGCACAGTAGCCATTTATTGGGATTATTTGCAGCAAGTAGGTTGCACTCTACTCCTATACTGATCTATTGTAGTGACTGCTCTTTTAGATTGTCATGTCTGTTATTTCTTATTATGTTCATGTGGAATCTGTAATTTCCCATTTTGATCTTTGTTAATACTCTCTTAGGTCACTCATCTTGGATGCAACTTCCTTTCTTTTGGACATTGTTTCTGCTTTACACATATGTGAAGCGTGAAGGAGATTGAGATCAGGGTGTCTACCAACCTGGCAAGCCTGAAATTCTCAGGGACTTTCAGATCACCTGGAAAAGTCAGGGAATTATCAGGGAAACTTTCACCAGGTTAGCTAAATCAGGGAAAGTGACCAGTGAAAGTGGCATGGTGTTGCGTAACGAAGCCCGGCGATCAGGTGTCGCCACGGCTCTGCTGAATAGCATTGCCCAAATTGTCATCCTTTGAAGGAAGGAAAAGCCAGGGAATTTTATCGAAATAGTCAAGGAAAACCTGGAAAAATCATGGACTTTTGAAGAAGTCATTTAGTAGACACCCTGTACGGTGAACCTAATTGGGCAGTGCAGATTGCATGCCAAGCCTTGGTGGAATCATTTGTGATGAGTGGGTCGCAGGTACACCGGACACCAGTCTGGTTGTAGCAGTCTTTTGTCAGCCATTTTATGCGTGCTTTTTATGGTAGTGGTCATGTTAAAACTTACATGTTAATTGTGACATGTTAAGCGTGACATGAACGTAAAACCTGCATTAGTTCGTCGGTTGTCTTTCAGTTCTTGTTATTTTGGTCAATATTGTTACTTAAATCGGCAGGAGCAAGTTATGTTTAATTCTGCAGTGCAGGCTGTGTTAGGGTTATTTAATGACTATGACACAAACTAAGTAGATCCATGCTAGTGGCAATCCTGTTTAGACATTTACTTGTCAGTTTTTTCTCATTGTCGTCATCGTGCATCTCAGAATTCTTCTGCTGAACTTTTTATTTGCATACAAATTGCATTGGATCAACTAGCTTTGATAGTCCATGGCCAGTTTTTTTTGTATTTTTTTCTGATGCTGCGTATGTTACATGTGTGTGTGCGCCTTCCATAGAACTTGCTTGAGAATACAAAACAGGCTTTCAATCCAATTGCAGTTGTAATTCCATTTGTTTGATAAGAGTTTCAGGCATGCCATAATATGCTTGTCTTTTTTTGTAGATGTACTGTTTGTGAATCCTTGATACACGGTGCTTGTGTTTTGTAGTTTTTTGTAATTATATTCGAGGCACAAACGGCCCATCATATTTTCTTGTTGCGAAAACAAACTTTTTGATTACTCCCAGGTGGTGTTCTTCTGGGCAGTACAAACCTACATGGGTTTCCTGGCTTGTACAGTCAGTGTTAACTGTATATGGTATTGTTTATTAGGTGTCCGCATTAGAATTCACACATACGAGTGAAGTAATTATAGCTGAAATTTGGCATCCGGGAATAGTAGAAAACACATAACTCGCGACAAACCAGATAGCGCAGGCTACCGCCCAATACACTACGCCAAAGTAGATATCTATCCATCCAGTAAGTTATTTTTTTATTATGACTCCATTCATTCTGTTGGGGACTACGACGGCCGCTGAGTGCGCTCCCTGCCAGCTAAATGGGCCGCTGAGGCCTATGGAAGTGTCCGCTGTTACCTTGTGTAGATTGCTCTATGGATGGTCTTCCGCAGTCTTCAAAAGGCTCTTTTTTTGTTTGCTTTGAAATCGAAACCAAGCAAACTAATATATATTACTAATAATAATGCCATATAATGTTCTAAAAAATTAACAAAAATTTAGTCTATCTTCAGTTTTCTAAACTTTAGGTTTTCTTTTTCAGCGTAAAACCGAAACTATCTTAAGCAGCGTTTCGTTCGTCGTATCGCTTCCGTGCGTGTGTGCGTTCACGCGCCGTGTTCGTGTTCGCGTGTGGATGCGCGTCCGCGTGTGTTGTGCGTGCGTCTGTGCTTGCTCGTGCGTGTGCGCTTGCGTGCGTACGCGCGTGCGTGTATATGTGTGTCTGCGCGCGCGCGAGCATATATATTTGTGCGTTTTTTTATCTACGCAGAAAGAAGACCAATTGGATGTCCTGGAACTGTAATAAACACTAAATGATTTTATTATTATTATCATTGAAATATGCCACGCGAAGTCCAGTGGTTCTTCCTAACTCTGCAGAAACACTAGTTGATTGATTGATTGATTGAGGTTTATTTTTGCCCGTCGTGATTCGGACAGATGCCAATCGGC